>LBNU01033994.1:30178-52241 GCA_014162995.1 Artemisia annua
AAAAGAAAGGTGTACGATTCAGTGCGCCTTATCTTCGAAAGAAGAGTAATCTTCTTGTTTTTGACCATTCTCAACAACATGCTTCATGCTCTCTCCATGTTCGTTCAGTCATCAAATGGATCTATTTATCTTTGATCGAATTCGTATTCACTTGCTCAATCAAAAATGGCAACCTTGTTTGCAATTTTTTGAGGGGGAGAAGGGTGAAGAAACTACATGATTGATTGTATTCTTATTCACATACTCAATCATAAATGGCAAACTTCGTATGCAATTTTTGAGGGGGAGAAGCGTGAATAAACTACATGATTGATTGTATTCTTATTCACTTGCTACTCAATCAAAAATGGCAAACCTCGTATGCAATTTTGAGGGGGAGAAGGGTGAATATACTGCATTTTGATTGATGTTTGAAGAATGGCCTTACGACTCTCCTCCAACACCTAATTTTCCATCTACCAAGGATGACTGGGATTTATGTTTGATGAATACTTCCAAGCTTCAACGAATGTTGATCATCTAGTTCCTGAAGCTCTTGTTCCAGTTCCTGCTGACTCAACTGGTTCACCTTCCTCAATCTCCATTGATCAAGATGCACCATCTAGAAGTATTTACTCAAACTACTCAAGTAACCCAATCTCCAGTTATTCCTCAAGGTGTTGATGATGACTTTCATGATATTGAAGTTGCACACATGAATAATGATCCATTTAGTGGTTCTGCAATCACGGGTTGTTGTTCCTTCCAATGTGTATTCAGTATATCAACCACAAGAACATAATGGTAAATGTCATCTAAAACATGGCATAACGGCTAAGAACTTGGACATGGAATGTCAAGTGATCACAGAGTTTATTTGGCATCCCTTAATTGAGATTGAAGTGTGTTTTTCGAAGGCGTCTACTTATTTCAACATCGAAACTTCATGTATAGATTGATGACTTGCTTGAACTCTTAAAGTTTATGATTGGGACTTGGATTATCTAGTTATTCCCGTTGGAAGAAGTTACATTGTAGTACTCACGAGTTATAGCTATCTCTTCAAGGAGGGTACTTAGAAGGTTTCTTCTACATCGTTCTTTAATCAACAACAGTGCAAGCTTAAGTAACGGATTTGGGGAATTCTACTTCAGTTTCAAGTTTGGTATATCAGGTTTACTTCTTCAGTGGTCACTTCATATAGCCTACATAAGGGTTGATCATGATAGTCATTAGAGAGTTTTTGAAGCAATTGATTCTCACATAATACATCAGAGCCAATATGGATCTTCTCTCATGATTTAAAGTGTAATGTGTTGCTGATTCTGAGGTATCAAAACCAGAAAGGGGAAAGGAGACATACATCTGAACGTTCAACCAGTACATGTGATGAGCTTTATACTTCTTAACTGAAGATATTCTGGAAAGACAAATGTCACAACCACAAAGACAATCAGTGTTTTAACTCGTTTTCTGGTGTATTATTCCATCTTCTTGGGGGAAGCGGTCTCTTGATAACTTGTGGTATGAATTACTTTAGCTTTATACTTCTTAACTGAAGATAATGGTTGATGAAGTGATATCTGTGTTTCTTCGAAATTATGTACGTGTCAGTGCATTATTTCTAGTAAAAGAAGAGAAGTCTTCTTTCATCCTAAAATCTCTCTCATATATGATTCCTCAGGAGAGTTTTTGTGGTTTACAAGGTGGCTATTGGACTTAAATTTTCACAAATACTTGCCGCTCAATGTAATGACTACAGCTCTTTAAATAGAAAACGGGTCATTAATTGAGGGGGAGCGTACTTGCTCAAAATTTCTGCACCTTTCTAAACTTTGTGCACCAGCAGCAGTGATTAGTTTGTCTCAAAAATCAGTACATGTTAAAATCTGACCACATTTTCTCCCAAATTTTCTTAACATATTTAAATCAATTGGGATCACAAATCTCAAAACGTTTGAAATTTTTGATCAGGGGAGAGAATGTGATTTAAATATGAAATCTGATAAAATGTGATGTTTTGGACTTAAATGAATGCTCTCCCATATGTGCTAAACTCTCTGATACATCAATGCACATATTGAGGGGGAGCAAGTGGCTAGTGGTGACCAATGGATGGCATCTCATGTGAGCGTGACTCAGAATTGACTCATGAATTGACGAAACTCAAATGTTTGTATTCGAAAGGATTTATCCAAGTAGAAGGTACCGTTTCGAGAAGCTCTTTTTAGATGTATACTTTGACGGGTCTAACTTCCTCATTAAGGAATGTTAACAACTTCAAGTTAGTTATTAGGGCTAGTTATCACCTAAAAGCTGATAATGGATCCCTTTAGCTAAGCAACGTAAACATGTCCCTAGGGTATATGTCTATTAAGAGTGGACCAATTCAAAACGTGCAAGTCACCCCGACATGTGCAAATTTCTATCAAAAACCTATGAGCACATGTTAAGGGGGAGCATTTGAAAATCATAAAACTCTCAAAGTGTTAGCAAAATGTGTTTCTTAATCATAAACGCTTTGAGAGAATTTTCAATGATTTGGTTAAATGGCAACATAGGATAGTCATGAAGTTATAAGGTGGCTAAGGTTAGGAAAACCGTCCTATGATCCGCCAGAGCCGGAGGGATCTACCCAAGGACAATACCGAATAGATAGTATTAGAAAGTCCTTAGGTATGATTATGAAAAAAGGAGATAAATGAGAAAGGAGAAAGAAGGGGTTGAAGAATTAAAAAGAAATGAAATGAGAAAGGGTGAAAAGAAATAGCCCTCCCATTATTCAACCTTAGGGCAGAAACCGGGTTCAATTCATATGCTACTGATTGTTACTAAGGTAACATCGGTATTGAAGACAAGACGTCATGGACCCAGTGACGCACTGTACTAAACCTTTTAACCACTCAAGTTCTCTTAAAATGACTTGTTTCATTCTCACGGGGAACCTTGCATAATCTATCGACCGCTCATTACGAGCTATGTTGATATTGAAACAGGAGACACCGCTCCAGTCTCCGACGACCAAATAATGCACTTATCGAGTCTAGAGCCACGAGATGCATCAAAAGATCTCATAGGAACACTTGTTACTTCTACACTGGTTGTTCAACATTAAGGACACCAGCTGTACTATTATGAGTCCTACGCAGATCTTAGCAATCTGCCAAGAACACTTATGAGGGAATATACGTATGTAATTCCCAGTGATTGAGTGGAAATTCCTGCCAGGGTCAACATCAAACAACCCTGAAAGCAGGTCACTTCGGTAATTCCTTGTGGGTTACGCTTAGTGATCGCGGTGGTTTCAAATGGTCTACAGTCGTGGAGTGATCTCCAGCGACTCACCTAATCGTTGATCTATTTAGTGAGATCTTGTAAGCTCTTTCGGGCGCATCCGAGTTAGGAACGGCCTTGGTGAGGATTAGAGAAAGTCTTCACACTATGCTGTTGACTCTCGAAGTCCAAACCTGTAAGTACCGGATGATTTGTTGCTAACTGTTTGCTTGCAGGAATTTCTGACGGTTGTAGTTGATTGCAGAAAAGATGCGGATCCATCACCTCATGCTCAAACTTCAACATCAAATTCAAAGAAATCATGATCATTGAATGGGCTTCAACTATGCTTCCACAACTCTGATGCAGAAGATCATGATCCGGAAAAGTGTGAGCATGCCAACACAAAAATGTTCAAATCACATGGAGACATTTCTACTCAAAGATGACTTGAAGATACTCATTTGGATGACGAACTCGAAGTAATGCCAAAGATCATCCTACACATTAAACAAGTCATCTAGAGTCCGCTGCTGAAAGCACAAAGCTCATTACCATGAAGAATCAGAGGCTACGAGCTACAAAGTTATCTACAAAGACTTAGATGCTAGAATTCAATGTTTAATTTCCGGGGTGACCTCCCTTAGGGGGAGATTGTTAGGAATACGTTTTTTATATAGAAGACTCGGTCACCCCTAGTATTGTTTAGCATTATGTAGCTCGTAGTATTTATCATATTAGTTAGTACGTAGTTTAATAGTAGTTAGTATTTGTGGAGTCAGGCCGGGTCTTTACCCACTGTCAGCTCGATCCACAGCCTAGTAGAGGCACTTAGTAAGTTGTAGTATAAATATCCCTCTCCTAGCAAGGGAGAGGGTTGGACCTTTCACATAGTTCAATCTAATATATTTGTGTTTCTCTCTCTAAGGTTCCCATCTCTCTTACTTTCTCTCTCTAACTCTCACTATATATTCGATCCATACAACCACAAATTCATATGAGTTTATGTTTTAGAATATCTAACACTAAGGTGACAAAGGAAGAAATCAAGAGAGTTGACGAAGCCATGCTTGGAGAGGGTAGTAGAACATACCAAGGGCCAGGAAATGGAGCTAAATATCGAGTGGGACCTCAAGGATATTACAAAGAGGTTGAAAATTGCCAATTGCATGAAAACAAAAAAACTAGTCTTGAGAATATGATAAATAGGCACATCGAGGAGTCTTCAAAAAAGAACGAGGAATTCCAAGAATGGATGAATGAGATGAAGGTGGACACAGAAAGCAATCTACGAAACCAAAACGCCGCAATTAAGAACCTCAAAACTCAAATCGAACAATTAACCAAAGATATCCAAATAAAGAAATCTGAAGTTGATCTTGAAGAATGCAAGGTTCTGTCTTTACAAGAAGAATATGACGAATCCCAAAAAGATTCAAATATTGGCAACAAGTTTTGTGGGGTTAGTTATTTGCAGGAGAATGATGTTGCTTACGAAAGAATACCTTGCCAGCTTCTAGAGAAGGAACCTAACCCAGGTAAGTTTTTGCTCCCATGTACGATAGGCAAATTTGATATGTATCTAGGAGCTAGTGGTAATATGATGTCTTTCTCACTATGTAAAAAACTAGATCTTATTAACCTAAAGGAAACAACAGTTTTAGTTAAAATGGCAGATATGTCAAAGGTGACGCCTAAGGGGATAATCAATAATGTACTGCTAAAAATTAGCAAATTTTTGTTCCCTGGAGACTTTTTGATTGTAGACATGATTGATGGGCAAAATAATAATATAATTTTGGGAAGACCATTTTTAGCCACATCACATGCGAACATAAAAGTTTTTGAAAAAGAGATTACTTTAGAAAATGGTAGAGAGACAATTACCTTTAATCATAACGGTTCTCTAAAATCTACCAATATATCTCTAGAAGAAGTTTGTATGATCAAAGCAGCTAAAAACGGGGAGTCTTCTGAAAATTTGGACATCTATACTAAACCTGTTTTATGTGATTCCCAATCTTGTGAAGATTGTAACCTTAACCAATTAGAAAGAAAGAATGTTGGCTATTCTAAGCAGGCACAAGATAGACATGATCAGATAATGAGCAGAGTCATTGATAAAAGAACCCCGTTTTAAAAACACATTATTGAAACCCAATAATAGTGAGTAGTGAAGGATCCGAACAAGCTTGGCCTTCTTGCAATCCTTTCCTCTACAAATGTGACGGAAGAGATAACGGGGAACTTAATAAAGACCAACGAACCCCAGTGGAGTGGACATGTTTTCACAGAATGGAGCGATGTGACATAGAATTTGGGGAACTGTCGTTTCAAGATTGGTATAAGGTCAGGTTCGGGAATACCATAATCAACGAAAATGTGATAAAAGGCTTCCAACAGGACTATGACTATTATCATTTGAGCCTTTCATCTGAAGAATACAAAAGTAATCTGTCCGAAGAAGATTTTAACGAAAAAGTATGTGCAGCAGAGACCAGGGAATGTTCTGAAAACTTTTCTCAAAAAGAAAACGATCACCATTTCAAAATCAAGTATATTAATTCGGAGAAAGAACCTCAAGGGCGCAACCATTCGTTTGATGAATGGCTTAAAAAAAGATTCGGCACCACAAACATTGACAAGAAAACCAAACTCAACGTGTTTGTAGAATAGCTGATCGACAGCTATTTTGAAGAGTCCGATACACCGGATGGGTATGATGGTCCTTTTGAAAAAAGTTTTGAGAGGTTTAAGTCCGAATTCGAAAAAGAAGTCTTACAACTTTTAGATGAATATGGACTCAAGATTGGAATGAAAGGATACATGCTCAAAGACATCTGGGAGAAGTGTGAGAAAACCTTCAAGAAAGGATGAAAATTTTGGCATGAGGTGGAATTAGAAACTATAGAAGTGCACAATTGTCAAATAGAAGGAAACAAGTAAGAACCCCCAGAAGTGAAGGTTGAAACTTTTAAGGTTCGAAGATACACAATGGAGGGAGTAGGAAGATTCATAAGTATCTATAAGATGATCGATAAACAGTTNAAATAATAATATAATTTTGGGAAGACCATTTTTAGCCACATCACATGCGAACATAAAAGTTTTTGAAAAAGAGATTACTTTAGAAAATGGTAGAGAGACAATTACCTTTAATCATAACGGTTCTCTAAAATCTACCAATATATCTCTAGAAGAAGTTTGTATGATCAAAGCAGCTAAAAACGGGGAGTCTTCTGAAAATTTGGACATCTATACTAAACCTGTTTTATGTGATTCCCAATCTTGTGAAGATTGTAACCTTAACCAATTAGAAAGAAAGAATGTTGGCTATTCTAAGCAGGCACAAGATAGACATGATCAGATAATGAGCAGAGTCATTGATAAAAGAACCCCGTTTTAAAAACACATTATTGAAACCCAATAATAGTGAGTAGTGAAGGATCCGAACAAGCTTGGCCTTCTTGCAATCCTTTCCTCTACAAATGTGACGGAAGAGATAACGGGGAACTTAATAAAGACCAACGAACCCCAGTGGAGTGGACATGTTTTCACAGAATGGAGCGATGTGACATAGAATTTGGGGAACTGTCGTTTCAAGATTGGTATAAGGTCAGGTTCGGGAATACCATAATCAACGAAAATGTGATAAAAGGCTTCCAACAGGACTATGACTATTATCATTTGAGCCTTTCATCTGAAGAATACAAAAGTAATCTGTCCGAAGAAGATTTTAACGAAAAAGTATGTGCAGCAGAGACCAGGGAATGTTCTGAAAACTTTTCTCAAAAAGAAAACGATCACCATTTCAAAATCAAGTATATTAATTCGGAGAAAGAACCTCAAGGGCGCAACCATTCGTTTGATGAATGGCTTAAAAAAAGATTCGGCACCACAAACATTGACAAGAAAACCAAACTCAACGTGTTTGTAGAATAGCTGATCGACAGCTATTTTGAAGAGTCCGATACACCGGATGGGTATGATGGTCCTTTTGAAAAAAGTTTTGAGAGGTTTAAGTCCGAATTCGAAAAAGAAGTCTTACAACTTTTAGATGAATATGGACTCAAGATTGGAATGAAAGGATACATGCTCAAAGACATCTGGGAGAAGTGTGAGAAAACCTTCAAGAAAGGATGAAAATTTTGGCATGAGGTGGAATTAGAAACTATAGAAGTGCACAATTGTCAAATAGAAGGAAACAAGTAAGAACCCCCAGAAGTGAAGGTTGAAACTTTTAAGGTTCGAAGATACACAATGGAGGGAGTAGGAAGATTCATAAGTATCTATAAGATGATCGATAAACAGTTGCCCGTAGGACGAATGAATGGTGAAAAATTCAAGTTGATTAAGGAAGAAATGCACACCAACTTTGGTGAGCCACGTGATGACTAACCAAGGTAGTGAGTCTAACTTAAAGACTCAATAATAAACAAAAGTGCTCTTTCGGGAGACAACCCGAATTATCCCTTTCCTTTTATTTTCTTTTATTTTGTTGGTTTGGTATGTTTTGTCTTAATTATTTGTAGGTTCTAGAGGAAGCTTAGCGTGGGGAAACTCATTTTTGGACTTTTGCACCAAAGAAATTCCCCCAGGACTTAACTACGGCGTAGCTCCAACCTTTACTACGCCGTAGCAACCTCCAGGTGTCATTCTGGATTATTTTATCAACTACGGTGTAGCAAAAAATTCTGGCTACGCCGTAGCTTTCCTCTGTACCAAAAATTTTTATTTTACAAATCATATTTTAACTTGTATTAGTTTTTGAACTTTGTGGGTGTGTTCCCTGTAAACCCTCACGAGACTTCACTCGTCCACTTGGGACACCAAGTGGTTTAAAAGGCTTATTGCATACGCTAAATGCAACCGTTATTCCTACGAAAGTGAGTTAGGATTTTATATTTTTCATTTATTTTTCTTTTTAGGTTTTATGGTTGTGGTAGTTGTGTCATTTTAGGGATTTGAAGTTTGCTCATTAGGCGAAGTGAAGGCACGTTTTTCAACATGATCCTTCTATCATTTTCAAGAGCAAATTTAAGGGAAGTTCTCGTTCCAATTCTACTTATCTCCTCTTTTTAATTATTTATTTGCGTACAAAAGGGACTTTGTACAACTCAAGTGGGGGGACGGGAGTAAAATTATAACTTGAACTTTATTTTGCCCCATTTTTCTAGTTTATTTTGAAAAATTATGCCACTTTTAAAACTTTTGACATGTTTTTCCAAACCTAACTAGAATAGACCTTAGCCGAGCATATTAACCCTTTATATCATGGTGAGGTTTAGCCTATTCAGTTTCCCCTGTTTTACCCCAAATCCACTAAAATTATGAGTGTGCCGGTAGTTTGTAAACTTTAGAACTTGGCCTTTACATCATTTTGAAACCATAGACGAGTAGTGTATTGAGTTTTCTTGACACATTTGGAAGAAACTTTTTAAGAAGGCAATATTTTAGGATTATCACCCAAACACCCTATATGTGTGTGTTTATCGATTAGTCAGATTGACTATTCGACCCCCGTGTTAGAACCTTTGTTGTACTCTACTTTAGTGCAAGATACCCCTAGATACACCTTTTTTAGCCTATTGTTTCATTTCTTACCCATATTATGATTGTTTCGATACACCTATTCGCCTTAGCCTACCGTGTAGTCTTGGTTTATGGTTGGGAAGTTGCCACTTGTTCTAGTTTGAGGTTCAGGTCAAGAGATTCAAGAATCACACCAACGTTGAAGACCCATCTTTGAAGATCATTAGAAACCCACAATTGTTACATGTANAAATTATGAGTGTGCCGGTAGTTTGTAAACTTTAGAACTTGGCCTTTACATCATTTTGAAACCATAGACGAGTAGTGTATTGAGTTTTCTTGACACATTTGGAAGAAACTTTTTAAGAAGGCAATATTTTAGGATTATCACCCAAACACCCTATATGTGTGTGTTTATCGATTAGTCAGATTGACTATTCGACCCCCGTGTTAGAACCTTTGTTGTACTCTACTTTAGTGCAAGATACCCCTAGATACACCTTTTTTAGCCTATTGTTTCATTTCTTACCCATATTATGATTGTTTCGATACACCTATTCGCCTTAGCCTACCGTGTAGTCTTGGTTTATGGTTGGGAAGTTGCCACTTGTTCTAGTTTGAGGTTCAGGTCAAGAGATTCAAGAATCACACCAACGTTGAAGACCCATCTTTGAAGATCATTAGAAACCCACAATTGTTACATGTACGTATAGTTCATCTCAAGTGGGGGGATATATTTTATTTCTTGTTATATAAGAAAAAAATGTGAAATTCTGTATGTAGATAGTTATCTTTGGTGCAACCTTGTATAGCACCGTATTTTGAGCTTTAAAAAGAATTAGTATCGAAGAGGCCACTTCGGTCACATATGAAGAATGAAGTTGTTGGTTCTTAATCGCCAACATGAAGACCAAATGTGGTGCCCATCATGATGTCCGCTAATGGCACACACTTGTTATATGATCCAATTTTTGCATTTTGAAGCTTGGACTTTGGATGAACGGCAAGTGGTAGCAACTCGGTTATAGGCTAAGACTATTTGCTTTATTTTTCTTTTTACACCATTATTGTGCATCCCATGTCTTATCCTACCCTTTAGTTGTGAATCATGCTTAGGTAAGGGATTTGAGCAGTCATTGGTGTCTTGACCAGCGTTCCGGTCATGTACCATTGCCTTTGTCGCCTTTGCCATAGTATGTTAGTAACAACACTACACGCATAGCCTTATATATGTTCACCCAATATTGCCTTTAAAAATTGTTTCGACCTTAGCTCTAGTGGTAGAGATTTGTGTAACTGCCAAGCTTATAATAGAATACATTCTATGACTGTGCGTTGAGTGATCACCCCGAAATTAACACTTAGATTAGGAGAGAAAGCAAGAGTGTTTGTTCCCATTTCGTGAGGTGTTCAGCTTAAATATATACTAGCATAGGAAATTTTTAGATTCATATTTTCCAGTTTCTTGGGAAATATCTTTTTAAGAATTATTCTAATAAGGTCTACTTGAGGGCAAGTAGAGTTCAAGTGGGGGGATATTTGATAACATCAAATAGTTCTATGATTTAAGTGTTAATTTCCCCCTAGATTACTCATCTTTTGTATTAATATGTTAGGATATATACTCTTATTCGTTTATATTTTGTTTTCTGGACAAAGATGAGCAAAGGAACGAAGAAACACGGAAATGGATGGATTAATGAGAAAATATGTGAAGTATGCGGATTCTGCACTAACTACGGCATAGAGGCATCATCTACCTACGCCGTAGCATCAACTTACAAAGACTACAGAGTAGCTCATCAATCACTACGGCATAGTAACTTATCAAAGGGCTCTACGGAGTAGCTACTCTCCACCTACGGCGTAGACCCCAAAATCTAGCAGTAAAGAACTCACGTGGCCAAAGAAGAAGTTATGGCGTAGTTTCCCAAATAACTACGCCGTAGAAGCAACTAATGACAAAACTACGGGTGTAGCACTTGATCAAGCTACGGCGTAGATGAAATTAACAAAGGTTATGGCGTAGCAACTCATATAGCTACGCCGTAGCAAAGTCGGGCCTATAAATACCAGCCCTAATTCCGAGTTTATTCATTCACTTTTCACCATACAGAAGTTGAGGGGAATTGAGGGAGCAAGAGGAACGAAGTTCAATCAGCATACAAGTCATTTCCAAGGGAGAATTCACATACAATCATAAGTTTATTCTTTCTTTCGATTTGTATTAGATCCATGTTTACATTTGTGATATTAAACATTTGTTTTACTGCATTTATGAACATGAGTGGCTAAACACCTCTTGGTGTTAGCCTTGTTATGAAATTGTTATTATTATGATGTAGTTTTCTCCGCATTTATTATCGTTTTGTTTGTATACTTTCTTGGCGAGTCTTAGGACACTCTAGTTTCGGTAGTATAGATGATTGGTAGTTCCTTGGAGACTTGGTGAATTAACCCTAGGACCCAAGCCGATAAGGATGTGACTTGGTGGTAGAAATATCACCATACATGTGCGAACTAACCCTAGGACCACCTACCAGTCTGATATGCTTAAAGAAGTTAGAGGGGGTGTAAGATGTGACCAATACCCGCATCCCGCTAGACTTGTCCAAGTTAGTAGAGGTACTTAATGACTCTTGCATCTTTGTAGGTTCACGCCGACTGATGAAATCTTGCATTTACAATATGTGAGAATAGGACAACGTGTAAGATAGATTTAGGTGATTTAATCATCTGATCCTAAATGAATATAACCCCCAGACAAAACGATAGGATGCATTTGCTAGAAAACTAGTCATGATAATAACAAGAGTAGTAATTAGGTTAACACTGCTTCTCCCTACTGATTCTCTTCTATTTATTTACTTGCTTTCGTTATTTACTGTGGAAAACTAGAAGGGGGGTTGAATAGTTTACCGCTTTTTACGTTAATTATCTTTTGAAAACTATCCGTTTTAATTAAAGATATACTTGGCGTTACTTTAAGATGTGAATTGAAACACTTTGACCAACTCAAAGACAATATGCAAACTAAACACAATATGTAAAACATGCAAGTAAAGAGATAGAACGATCAAACCACAACACGATTGTTTATCGTGGTTCGGCTACAAGGACCTCTCTTGTCCTTGCCCTACGTCCACGCCCCGAGTATCCAACTCGAGAGTTTCAAGCACTAGTCAACAAACACCTTCTCGGTGGAGAAACCTTTACAATCATCGCTTACACTTTATCCGGTACAAAGCTAGATACCGAGTTCTAGTTCGAGGTAGAACCAACCTAACGTCACCTAATTCCTTTTTCCGACACAAGGCTAGATGTCGAGTTCTTTACCAAGGGTACAACCACTCCCGATAGTTCTTTTACAAGGGTACAACAACTCCCGACACACTATGTATTTTGAGGCCTAAAATACTAACCGATCACTTGATCCACAATACACATGAAGTATAAACTACCTAAGCTTATACATGACCAAGCTAACAAGTCTTGCAACTTTGTGTTGAAACTTGTAACTTCTTGAATGGATTGTGTTCTCCTTGACTACATAAGAGATTCACACAAGTTAGTAGATTCTAAGATCTATGAGAGAAAATATGTGAAATATGTTTCTAAGTGATAAAGAGAAAAATGCTACAAATGGTTTGGTATTTATAGCAAAACCTTCAACAGATCTGGCGGACCCGGCGGAACCCTCACCTGGGTTCCGCCCTTGTATTCCCAAGGTTCCGCCAGGTCTGAACCAAAAGGGCTTTGCCATAAGTTCCAAACCAACCTAAGTCACATCAACTTATTACATGTCATAAACATGGCTTGTAGAATAAGGCTTATGGATAGTCAAACACACAACTTACCATATTAAAAACATGATGTGACAAAACACTTTTAAGGCATGTAAGACACTTAACTTTCATACCAAACAAAGTCACATCAAACCTAAGTACTAGCCAAACATACATAAAGCTTATGATGAGTCAAACACACAATCTTACCTTAATTGCATAATGACAAAAGCTAATTATGAACATGATGTGACATGACTAACTAGAACATGTTAGGATGAAATTTAAGTAGCAAGCCAAGCAATGTCATACCAAGTAAATGCTAACATGTAATACTTCCAAAATGTGTAAGTAAGTATTATGGCAAGTTAGACACACATGAATGCTTGATGTGACAATTCTAATTAAAGAGGTAAGTCACATCAACTTATTACTAGACCACATGCATTGGATCACATTTGGAATACTTCCAAAATGTGTAAGAACTTCATGGCAAGTTAAACACATAATCTATTCATGAATGCATGACATGATGTTTCTATTTAAAGAAATAAAACCATGTTTATGTTTAAATAGAAATGTAAAGTCTAGTTATATAAGACTTAAAAACTAAAGTGATGTTTTATTGCAATCTAAAGTTTGTACTTTGTCATTAACAAAATTTAGCAAAGATCGTTAAAATATAAATAACGTTTTTAGGCGATATTTGTATTAACAATCTCCCCCTTTTTGTTGATGACAAAACTTAAACTTTATTTATAAGTAAAACATGAGCTTTAGTGTTAAGTCTTATAAAGTTGTTATAAAAACTTGTTTTGATGCAAAAGATGTAACATGCATATGCAAGTTAGCAAATAAGCAAAGAAGGTAAACAAGTTTATATAATTTCTCCCCCTTTTTGTCGAAACAAAAAGAAGAGAAGTGTAGCGGATTGATGCACGAGTTCCCCCTTGGACAATACTCCCCCTAAATGGAGTGCCAAGCAAAGGGACATGGATTTTGAACCTACAAAGAAGTGGTTAGTATCCGCATAAGATAAGTTTATAGCAAGTCATGAGGTGAAATTTGGTAATCACTCATGCTCCCCCTTGATCAATACTTCCTGTTGCTAGGGTACCAACGTATATGATGCAAGGTTAGGAATGCTACAAAAGAAAAGGTTAGTATATGATTGACTCCCCCTTGATCAATACTCCCCGTTGCTAGGGTACCAACGTATATGATGCAAGGGTGAAGTATCCTACAAAACAAGGTTAGTTGCTAATGATACAAGATATGTAAGTTACCGTAACAAAATATAGTGCAATCACAATACTTTAAATGGTTAATCAAACAAAGCATGTATCAAAGTAGGATAAAATTTCATTTCATATAAAGGTGACTTGTAAGAACCCAAGAAATGATTGAACACACATCCTACTTCTAAANCAAGTTAGACACACATGAATGCTTGATGTGACAATTCTAATTAAAGAGGTAAGTCACATCAACTTATTACTAGACCACATGCATTGGATCACATTTGGAATACTTCCAAAATGTGTAAGAACTTCATGGCAAGTTAAACACATAATCTATTCATGAATGCATGACATGATGTTTCTATTTAAAGAAATAAAACCATGTTTATGTTTAAATAGAAATGTAAAGTCTAGTTATATAAGACTTAAAAACTAAAGTGATGTTTTATTGCAATCTAAAGTTTGTACTTTGTCATTAACAAAACTTAGCAAAGATCGTTAAAATATAAATAACGTTTTTAGGCGATATTTGTATTAACATTTACTTTTAATAGTTAATTAATCTCTATAATCATAAACCCCCTTTTAAACGTGACACTAAGCTTAGATAAATTCCACACGCATAGCTCTTGGGACGATCTCGGCTTTACCAACTAGCTATACCTCACACGACCGGGTACGCTGCCCGATAGTGCATTAGGTAGACCTTAGGTAAACGAGAAACTTATAAATATTAAAACCTGGTCGGTAAAACCTGCATCACGCCAAATATGAAACATTGGTCAACGAAGAAGATCCAACTTGTTCTACTCCAGATACGCCGCATTACAATATTAACATATGGCGTATCACTATCAAGACTTCACCAAAGACAATCCAAGACGCTGAATGACATGCGCCGCATAAAGATTCAAGATACGCCGCATCTGAAGACGGTGTATGAATATTCTAGAATATATTAATCTTAGACCCCACGTGAAGTTATGTGGATGGTCCACATCTACTTAGTTGATGCACCGCATCGTGCCCTCAGACAGAAGCTATAAATACCCCATCATACATACGAATTTTGTGTGCAACCAAACCCTAAGGAGACGAATTCAGACAAAAAGGCAACACAAGACACACCCCAAACGAATATCTTAGAGTAGTAAGAAGGTCATGCATGTGTTTAATTCATAAGTAGTTTTGTTTTATTGTAATAGTAAACTTTAATCTATCAGGATTGATGGGCTTGTGGCTACCATACTGCTCCCCTTAAAATTGCTTTCCCATCAATTAATTGTTTCTATGATGTTTTTCTGGTTCTTTTTATATGTGCATTGATAACCTCTGTGTCTAGCTGTGTTTTGCTTGGGCTGCCATACCCCCTCCACGCTTACTTATCTAGTGCAAATTAGTTAAGTGAGATAGACATAAGTGATCATTAAGGGTTTACCCGCCTATACTTAAGATCCAACGAGACAGATAAGATTACGATACTCATCATATAAAACCAGCAATAAAACAAGTGACAAGCTACTTAACCATAGGACAGGCCTTCTATCTGTATCTATTATCTATCTGTGTACGTGTTCGCCATTCGCTCTATTTGTTCTCATTAGTTTAATTACTGTTAATCTACACAAATTTTGCTAGTCTCTCAGACTAAACCCCCTTTGCATTAGATTAGGTTGTAAAACTAACTTAGAATATTAAAATACTAATTAGGTTAACTAGATATTACGTTCCACTCTTAGTGATCGACACTCTGCTTACCACTATCTACATACTAATCGGGTACACTGCTCATTAATGTGTGTGTTATAGGATAAGTCGGCTAAATATAAATTTAAAACTTGAATAGGCATAAAACACCTCTATACTANCTCTCAGACTAAACCCCCTTTGCATTAGATTAGGTTGTAAAACTAACTTAGAATATTAAAATACTAATTAGGTTAACTAGATATTACGTTCCACTCTTAGTGATCGACACTCTGCTTACCACTATCTACATACTAATCGGGTACACTGCTCATTAATGTGTGTGTTATAGGATAAGTCGGCTAAATATAAATTTAAAACTTGAATAGGCATAAAACACCTCTATACTACACGTGACACAACACGCATCAATCTCTCATATAGTTGATTTAGATTTATTCAAGTTAGCTATTGTCTTATAAAGGCTACTTAGATCCAGTACTTTGGACCTACATGATGGAGGTGCTAGGTTGCTAGGTGGTGTCATGGTGGTGTTTAGGGTGCTAGGTTTAGGTAGTTTTAAGGTTTAAGGCATAGTTTAGGTTTAGGGTTTGATTAGGGTCTAGATTAGGGTTTAGTGCTAGAATTATGGTTTGGAAAGTGATTAGAGACTAGGTTTAAGGTTTAGGGGTCATTCCTTAAGTGTTTGTAACTTGTGTTAAAGAAACAGTAAGGTTTAAACATGGTTTAGGCACCTAAATGACCTAATTTGGATTATGAGCTTAAAGGACTTGTACACTGAGCTTTAGATAGTTTCACTAGAGTTTAGGAAGGAAAATGTAGCTAGGATAACTTATACATAAGCCTTGAACACTTTCAAACTAGTTTAGACTTGAAATTAGTGTTTTTAAAATAACCGTAAACGGATAGGGCTTCTTTTGGTATAATGTTGGAAATAGTAAGTTAGATTGATGAAATACTTGATAAAATGATCTTTGAAACATAGACTTGGCATACCAGGAGGTTTACATGATGTAAACATATGTATATTTGGCATTGGTAGTTGCGTGAGCATGTCTAGTGGGATATGTAAGTTACTTCACATAGTGGGAATGAAATGAAGCAAAAAAATTTACCCGTGAAAAATGATCTTTATAAAAATCATGAGTGTAGGTAACATAGGTGAAATTTGTGAGGTATTACATCTGTAAACATTTATTTCGCAAGCTTTATATATTATTTGCTTTTTAGGATTTAATTTTATTATATATAGTATTTACCGCCAATTTTATGCGAGGTTTCATGTTCGTTTTCTTAGTGATTTACATATTATATTGGAAGAGAAGAATATCATTGGACTATTTTATCTTCTTGGAAGAGTTAACCGTATTTCCATCCCGTGCATACCAAGCCAACCAGGAGAGTATTAGTTTCTTTTATCTCTTTTATTTTTCCCGTTATCATATCTTTGGTACTTTTTAAGAACATTAGGGACAATGTTCAATTTAAGTGTAGGGAGGGTAAAAAGGGATACCTTAGAAGCTAGAACTCATTTGATATTTGTTTTGTTTTCTAGTAATTGTGTAATAAACCGAAAGAAATACTTGTGAAGGTAATTTTAGCACCAAATTTAAATTTTTTATAACATATAAGGGTGAAACTTTTGTCTTAATAAGTGTCTCATGGATAGAAATTATATAGCTAGCACAAAAACCCTACCACTCAAAAATTTCCATTCCAAAATGTGAGGTTCGCCTTTAGATATTTAGGAAAAAGCATTCACCTTTAATGCTTATGAGTGTACCGGTAGTATATAGATTCTAGAACTTGTTTCTGTGATGCGTTCCAAGATCGCTAGTGAGACTATATTCGTGTAGTTAGGATTTACTAAATGATAAAAGGCATTATGATAACCTTTGTTTTAAAATCGTTTATTAAAATTACTTGACTAATGTAGCCAATGTAATGATAGTCAAGTAATTCTCCCACACCCTTGCTATATACTCATTTTTAGTACAAGATACCCCTAGTACACCCCCAGAGCCTATCATTTTCATTTTCTAACTTTAAGTATATTGGAATGACCGAATAGCGTATTTTGGTAACTTAAAGTAAGAATTTGTTTACAATCCACCCTCAAATGTTACACCCAAATCGCTTAGCCTACCTTGTATGCACTCATCTTTAGCGCATTATTGTGACAACATATATGTTAAACCCTTAGTTAATTGTCTAGTTGATTACATGATTGCTAAGTCAAGTCATATCTTGTAAATATAGTTTTGGACGATTGGGACTCATGGGTTTAGTACTATATTTATTATGGAGTAATGGGGAAGAAAGTCAATGTTATTACCCCCATATGTACGTTAATATTTAAGTACTCCAAGTGTTTTGATCATCTTAATTCGGGTAATTAGTTAGCTTAATTTATTTAAAAGTTCAAGTGTAGGGATGTAACTATAAATCCCTTTGTATTTATGTATTATTTTGTGGATGGTATCCATCTGAATGTAACAAAGCTTACTTAATGCTTCGAATATCACACCCAATATCCCTATTATGGTGAGGGATCTATTGCAAAGTGGATAAATTTAAAAAGTGTAGAAAGCCATTCATAAAGCGATATGTGTCCCCCACTCTACTATATTTAAAAAATCCTTCCAGGGGTATAATGGTGTTTTGACCCGTTTTAGCTTTTCCACCTCAAATTTCAAAATTACATATCTTTTAAACGACAAACTTTTAGAAAAAACGATTTCACCATAATTTTTAAAATTTGATTCTCTTTAATTTGGTATAAAGCTTGTTAATTAATTCGAAACCATTTTTTTTACATATTCATTAAGTCTTGATTTTCTTGATGTTTCTTCCCATTTTCGACCCTATTTTTAACCTTTAAAATTGTCGAATAATAAACTACTTAAAACACGAAAGTTATAGACTTTGGTTCACTCTTTACACAGGTTTTTGAATCACTCAAATCCGATGTCATATGAATAACATGTCACCCGATAAAGATGATGTATCACTCATATTTGTTACACACAAGGTGTTTGATGAAATGTCTAGCTTAGATTTTTACTGTTAAAATTGTGTTACTAGCTCTAATTCGTGTACCAAAACGCATTATTAATCATTTTATTAATGTAAAATTAAAAAAGTGATGTATTTTAATCGTTAATTTTTTTAAAAAAATATAAATTTTGTTGATCAATTAGTCTTTGTTCATCAGTTAGTCTATGTTCATCAGTTAATCATGTTCATCAGTTAGTATTGTTCATCAATTAGTTTTTGTTCATTATAATCTTGTTCAAGACTAATGAAGTGATGAACAATATTAACTGATGAACAAGACATACTTCTGTTCACAAAATGAGATTCTGTTAATAAAAAAATATCGTTCATCACTAAAGAGTATTGTTCATCAATAAAAGAGATGTTCATTCGTTCATCAATAAAAAATATTGTTCATCAATAAAAAGAATTGTTTATCATTTCTCTTTAATTTGTTCATCAGTTAAACCGCAATATTCATCTATAAAAAACATTGTTTATACAAATGTTGTTTATCAATAAAAAATGTTGTTAAAAAAAATTATATTGTTCATCAGTTTTTCAAAAAAAAAATCATAGTGTTCATCATGTCTAAAGAAAATCACAATGTTCATCAGTTAAGGTCACAGTGTTCATTAGTTCATCAGTTGGTTGTTTGTTAATCAGTTATCTGTTCATCATTTAGTCTTTATTCATCAGTTAAAAAAAACCTAAAATTAACAAAATAACAAAAGATGTATTGTACTACACCATTTAGTGTATTTAAATGTACTTTTATAAGATAAATCTCTTTTAGGCATTTTATCAAACAGTTTGTGTGCACTAAATATGGTTAAGACGTCATTTTTAACGTACGATATTTCACTGATATCATATTTTATTTGAGTGATTCAAATTTCTGTGTAAGAATGAGAAAAAAATCTACGACTTTCGTGTTTTAAGTTTTGCATAATTTGGCTTTTAAACTATGCGAAATTAGAGCCGAAAATACCGAAATTTCAAGAAAATCAACACACTTTAAAAGTTTTCATATATCAAAATGCACACCAAATTAAAGAGAATTAAATTATAAAAATTATGGTGAAATCGGTTTTTTTTTTAAAAGTTTGTCGTTTGAAAGTTATTTACTTTTGAAGTTTAAGGTGGAATTAAAAAAAAAACGGATCAAATGACCAACTACCATCTAACCGAAAATATCAAGGAAAAAAGGGAAGGAATGGGTGAGAGACACGTGGCATTAGCTTATTGGCTTTCTAGACTTTTTAAACTTTTTCCCTTTTCAAGAGATCGCAACTCTACTTATTAAATACCTACTATTTTGTTGCTTTTGACATAACATGCAAAGCAATGATATATATTATACTACCTACAAAAAAAATTGAATATGTGTTATACAGTACTCCTAATTCCTTATCTATTTTACTGTTTTTTTACTTTATCATAATTACATGAGTTGAAGAAGGAATATGCTTAAAAAGGTGTATCTTAGTAGAAATAAGTTTTTATATGGAGTTAACCCTCTCAGGATGCATGAGTCTTCCGCCGATTGACAGTTTCCACTTTTCTGTCCAGCTTCAAAATGGAATGGAAAGCCCATGGCCTATTTCGGGTTCACTCGGAGCTTTGGCAACCACCATAGGAGGTGTGATGTACCGAAAGTGATAATAAAAGTGGGAATGGTGAGCGACCTCGTCTTGCTTGCTTCTAGCGAAGCAACTACATTTTTGGTCCTTCTGGTTTTCCGTGTAATTCATTTTCAGTACACAATTTTAAAAAGTTTCAGGTTCAAGCCAAAAATGTAACACCCGTTACAAGTTTGGTCTATTTTTTCATAACCGTTAATTTGACCAGTTTATTGATGTGAAACGACTAAAATACCCTCGTATTTATATTGTGAAATGACTAAGATATATTTGTAGAAGGTGTTGATGCGTGATTATTGTCGCCTTTTTATTTTTATGTTAGGATGATCGCACACCATCTTTTATTTATTTTTACAATAATCACATCTACACTTTCCAAGCTACTCTATAATTGCTTCATCCCCAAAGGTTTTTTTCTTTTTCTTTTTTCTTTCTTTCTTTTTTTTTAAATTAANAAAAGGTTATGATGTTTGTTTTTTCATTTCATTAAGAGACTGTAATATTTAATATGTCTTACTCATTAAGAGGCGAGAGAAGTATTTTATTGCCTCTTAATGACTTATACATTTATTCATATTTTTGTTTTTTTTTTGTTTTTTTTCTAACTATATTTGTATTTCTTTTCTTGATTATATATATACATTGAAATTTTCTTTTTTTTTTCTTTCCTGTTTTATAAAATTACGAACTTTCTCAAATATTCACATATCAGTTATGAACGTAATAAAATACCATAACACCCATCAAACTTTGTTTGTTTTGGGTAGATATCAACAAAAACCCGATTTTACCACCAAAATCTACGTCAGCTGACAAATGTACATGCCACGTCATAAATTTGTACAGTTGTGATCCAAGTCAGATTGAGTTCATCTCTGATAAGTGAACATTTGACAAAGTTTGATGGGTATTTTGAGACATTTGACAAAGTTGATGAGTATTTTGAAACAACTAACTTCATGTAATTAACTTAAAAAAAATTAAAAAAAAATCACATATGCAATTTAACCGGTGTAGCCGGTTGCCGGTCATGCCACGTAAGCAAAATTATGATATCGAGCTAAAATTTAAAAATTTGATGGGTATCGTGGTATTTTATTAGGATCATAACTGATATGTGAACATTTGAGAAAGTTCGTTACTATTAAACGCCATTAACCTTTTATCAATTTGACATAAATACACGATTGACTTTGTTGAAACTTTTAGTGAGTTTTTAAAAAATAAATAAATGCAACGCTTTTCATATTTAAATTGCAAAAATTAATAACATTAGATATTTTATCAGAATAAAAAACAATGTTATATAATTCCTTGAGTAAACTTCAAAATACATCCCTGTGGTTTACCCAATTTCGCACCATACATCCCTCTCGAAAAGTTGCAACAACTACATCCCTCCGTTAGTAAAAGTGAACCAATATACATCCCTCAGTTAAAATAAGGACTAACGGTGCAAATTTTTTCTCCGTTATCTCCTAACGAGATAGAACACATTTGCACCATTAGTCCTCTGGGTTAATGGTATTTGCACCGTTAGTCATTTTTTACGTTTTCTTCCGTTTTTTTCGTTTTCGTCCATTTTTTTACCTTTACACCTGTTTTTTACGTTTTCACCCGGTTTTTTACGTTTTCTTCCTTTTTTTACGTTTTCGCCTATTTTTTTACGTTTTCGTCCTTTTTTTACGTTTTCACGTGTTTTTTTTACGTTTTCGCGTGTTTTTTTACGTTTTCGTCCATTTCTTTAACTTTTTCGTCCATTTTTTACGTTTTCACCCGTTTTTTTACGTCTTCTTTCGTTTTTTTACGTTTTCATCCGTTTTTTTTACATTTACGCCCGTTTTTTTACGTTTTCACCCGGTTTTTT
>LBNU01033994.1:52414-66287 GCA_014162995.1 Artemisia annua
AAAAAAAAAAAAAAAAAAAAAAAAAAAAAAAAAAAAAAAAAAAAAAAAAAAAAAAAAAAAAAAAAAAAGATAAAAAAAACCGGGTGAAAACGTAAAAAACGGGCGTAAACGTAAAAAAATAGACGAAAACGAAAAAAAACGGAAGAAAATATAAAAAAGGACTAACGGTGCAAATGTGTTCTATCTCGTTAGGAGATAACGGAGAAAAAATTTGCACCGTTAGTCCTTATTTTAACTGAGGGATGTATATTGGTTCACTTTTACTAACGGAGGGATGTATTTGTTGCAACTTTTTCGAGAAGAATGTATGATGCGAAATTGGGTAAACCACGTAGATGTATTTTAAAGTTTTCTCTAATTCCTTTCAAGCAGCTCTTAATAATAAAATATGATAATTAGATTTTAGATTCAAACATTTTAATAAAAAAAATCAACACACGTGTCACAAATATTTAGCCGTATATGATTTTCTATCTTTCTTTAATCAAAATATCAAATTATCCACTTTGCAATCAAACACTCTCAGGTGGACCATTTTATCGATCATTGAGTGCTTACTCAGAACAAACCGTTTGTTATACGTACGGAGGTAGGGCCAGCTTCAAAAGCATATGTCCTTTTATTTATTTTAAGGTGGACTAGTGCATTGGATGCTCATCTAAATATTTTATGAATCTCAAAAGATATTAAATTTAATGGTGATGTGGAAATGTATTAAACTATGTAGAGTTCAATGCATTGTAGAGTCTTGTATAAAATAATGAGATGATGATTTGGCGGTGATATTGCAATGTATTAAACCATGTAATGTACTCTCCATTGGAGATGCCCTCAAGCACTTCTGTTTTATTCCTTATAAAAAGTGGCGGGAATAACAGAAAGCAAAATTGACAGAGTCATCTTCGTACCACACTTTCCCTATTCCACAAGCCAAAAGCAGCCACACTCTGGCATTTGTTTAAAACCCTAAAAAATAAAGCAAACCAATAATATTCGTTTCCTCACTTTAAATCACACTATAATTCTTTCCTTGCTTAATCAATTACCACATTAACAAGCAAAGTATCCTCACTCATTCCAAATATACAAATATGTTTCACCATTACACATTACAACCAACACATAGTTTTCACTTATTTTCATGCAAATGGCGAGTACGAGTGGGACGAAAGATGCCGTTGGACCGCCGAGGTCCTTATCCAGACGTTCCATGACTAGGAGTTCGACAATGTTTGATCCTAATACGGATCAGATTGATAGTGAGCTTGTTCCGTCTTCGCTTTCTTCTACTGCTCCCATTCTGCGTGTCGCCAATGAGATTGAGAATGATAATCCTAGAGTTGCTTACTTGTGTATGTTTCTTATCGCTCTTTCGTTTATTACGAGTGTTTGGATGTGCATTTATGCTATTATGAGTGTTTGGATACACATTCTATGATAGTTTGATTTAATGCGTTGTTTACTTGTTTCATGTATTAGGAGTGTTTGGATCGATGTGCATTTATGATAATTTGTTTTAAGCGATTAGCTTATGTTATTGTTTAGGATTAAGTTACTAGTGTTGCGTATGAAATCGAGAAAGTTAATTATGGAGTTCCTCTCAAAATAATTTCATCAAAATAGAATTTCATCAAAATGGAGTTGTTTATTTGTTTATGTTATTAATGATTTGATCACTTGTCTTTATTGTTAGGAAGTGTTTGGATGTGTATTACGATGATTAGCGTTTTAAGTGATAAGATTATGTTGGGATTTAGGGTTAAAATTGTCGGTTTTGAATAGTTGGATATATAAGGTAACTTATTAACCATAACAAAATTATGTTGCAAGTGTACGTAGAAGCGAAAGTAAGTATAATAAAGGTTACTATATTATACTTATATTATACAGTCGAATTTGCCAAACAACCAACATTATTGAAATACCTATGGTTGTTCATAGGGTCAATAATAAAAAAATTTAGAAGCACTTTAGGAGTTGTGTTAGAAAACCAATTGACCAACGAGTTCTCTGGTTGTATGATTTAGGTTTCTTCAAGTTGCAATAGTCATTAACTCTAAGACCCCGTTTGGTTCGCAAAATGTTTTTGAAGGAATTGTAATCTTTTGAAGGAACTCTAATTTGAATGAGTTGTAATTCAAAGAATTCGAATGTGTTGAAATTGTAATGTATTGTAATTGTAATTGATGAAATCTGTCATTGTTTTTTGTTGACTCGCAAGATAATATAATTCAGAAAAAAAAATTAATAATAGGAGTAATAATAATAATAATAATAATAATAATAATAATAATAATAATAAAATTAATTAATAATAATAATAATAACAATAATTATAATAAATAATAGTATAATAATAAAAATCTAATAATAATACTAATAGTAATAATACTAATAATAATAATAGTAATAATAATCATAATAATTATAATATAATAAAATAAAATAACTTTATTATAATAATATAATAATATAATATAATATTAATAATAATAAAATAATAATAATATAATATAATAATATAATTATAATAGTAATAAAAATAATAATAATAAAATAATATTATTATTAATAAATTATTAAATAATAAAACAATATTATTTATTAAATAATACCAATATTAATAATATTAAAATAATAATAATAATAATAATAATAATATAATAATAATAAATAATATTATTAATAATATTATTTATTAAATAATATTATTATTATTATTATTATTATTATTATTATTATTATTATTGTTGTCTAGACTCTCATCCAACTTCATGTAAATTTTTATGGTTCTAATAAAGTGATGGTTTATAATAATAATAATAATAATAATAATAATAATAATAATAATA
The DNA here is from genome assembly GCA_014162995.1 of Artemisia annua. NCBI lineage: Eukaryota > Viridiplantae > Streptophyta > Magnoliopsida > Asterales > Asteraceae > Artemisia > Artemisia annua. Next base: position 55,267 of record LBNU01033994.1, read on the forward strand.
ATAATAATAATAATTTATAAATACTGATGCTTTTAATTTTAAAATACTGAACGTAATTCAAAACTTTCCATCCAACTTGCTACGTAATCCGAATTCCTTCCCTTGATGTAATTGGAAATATTGAATTACAATTACATTGGAAACCAAACAGCCTACATAATATAATTTAAATTACAGTTACATTTATTATGCAAACCAAACACCGTAAGTAATGAAATCAAATTACAATTACATCCAATTACGTCCGACTACAACGAACCAAACGGGGCCTAAGAAGGATAATTTTTATCATAATTTCTCTCTCCTCTTTCTTCTCTCGTAACCGAATTTCCCGCGTTAATTCCCACCATCAAAAAGCTTCATTTTCTAGTCAAATTCTTAACGAATTGTAATTCTGAAACCATCATTCGATTCGTCTCATCATTGCGCACACAATAGTTAGAGTGAATTAGATATTCGTCGAGTTTTGAGAATCCCCCCGTTTAGATGATATTTTAATCTCATTCATTTTTTAAGATTTTTAAAATTCTAAACCGTATAATCGTTTCTATTTGTCATTATACACACTCCAATATCTATTCTATGAGTTTTGAACAGTTAAAATTGAAGAATTGATAATGGTGATTTTGGCGCCAATTTCTTGTTCAATTTTTTAAGCTGGTTTTAGTAGCAACAATTTAGAAGCAGTGTGTTTACTTGATTCTAAGCAATATCATATGTAAATCAGCCATGTCTGATAAAAAAAGGTCATCTAAACGCCAAATTAGAATCCCTATTAGATATGAGAATATTGTTTGTGATTTAGGCAAGCATAAGAGTAACATTAGAGAAGCTGTTAAGGAATCTGGGATTGATCAAGTTGAAGATAGTAATAGTGGGAATGAGGAAGTTATTGCTGAGGGTTTGGAGAAGGAAGTTGGGCAAGTGAATGATGAGGATTTTCCTCCATCAAGTGAATCCACTAAGGAAGAGCAGATTCAGGGTAAGGGTACTAATGAAGTTGAGATGGTAACCAATGGGAATCAAGATGCTAGTGATAGGAGTGTATTCCAGGAAACTAAGTGATGGAGTTGAGAGTAGTCCTACTACTAGTAGTAAGACTCAAGAGGCCATAGTTGAGAAAAGTCCAAATTCCTTTGCTACCACTGTCAAGAGTAGTAGTAGTGATTTGGATAATAAACTGGAATCGATTCTGATATGGATCATAACGGCCGAACAACATACGAATTAAAAGAACAATTGGATTGAAATTCCAGTGAGGAAATCAATAAAAGCAAAGCTTATTATTAATATCAAAACATCAAATTCTCTTTAAACCCTAAACAATGAAACTATTTAAGCTAACTATCAGGGTCCTCGCGCGTTGCGGCTGCGGGTACCCTGAAATAAAATTTTCCGGTGAATCATGTATTTTAGTTTATTATGTTCTTTTTGACAATAAATTTACGGATATCAAAATTTTCGTTTAGCTCGTGTCCGTTCGGGCTCGAGCCCGTTGGCTCGTGTCCGTTTCGGGCTCGAGCCCATTTGGCCCGTTGCTCGTTCGGGCTTGAATATTTGTATAAAGTGCTTTATTATTTGTATTAGTGACATTTAATACGGGAATTGTATTTAAGTTGGTTGTACAATATGCTTGATAATTTGTATTTCTTATGTAGGGGGTGTTTTAATAAGTGCATTAATTGTATTTATTGACCAGTTAATTAATTGTATTTAATAATGTTTTATTTATTGTATTTAATGTTAGTATTAATTGTATGTTAGAATTAAATATGAGGGGAATTTCTATAAGTAGTATGATATTAAATGTCTAACTGTGTTGAATCACTTGTACTTTTAGCATTGAAATGTGTAAGGCTTAATTTTAAGTATTCTAATAATAGTAGGCCTTTGTGCATTATAAGATAGTTAGATTAATTAGCTAGGGAAGAAAGCTAATTAAACTTAAAATTTAGACCTAAACCTTGCAGAACTAAAAATGACAAAATAAACCCCGAAACTTAAAAATAATAAAAATTTGGATGTCAGCATAGATCTTAATTTAAGACTGAACTTCTGGTTTCAACATAGATCTTAATATTTATGCTCAGTTCAGAACTGCATCATTCTCCCTCGCTTGAGAAAAACTCGTCCCCGAGCAAAGGCGGAGCCACATGGAGACTAGGAAGGGCCATGACCCTCCTAGGATTTGCTATATTTACATTATATACCCTTGTATTTATGCATATTTTATGTTATAAATCTTAAAATTTCTAAATAAATTATGATTTGGCCCTCTTAAATTTCATGAATGACTCTTCGGTCCTCTTAGAAAAATTGACCAAGCTCCACCACTGTCCTCGAGTTTGCTTCAGTCGTCCCTTGTACTCGCAACATCTAAGTTTGTATCCCCTGCATCAAATTCACTTTCTTTATAATGACTCGACCTCGAACCTTGATCGTCTTCAAACCCAAATTATCGATCATGGGTGCAGCTCTCAAATACCGTTCTTGGTATTTTTTTTATTAACTTTTTGCCCATCAAGATACTAACCTCGGTCAAACTACTTTTTTTCAACCAAATCAACTCATGAGGGTTTGTATCTATGGGTTTTGAAAAATCAACACTTAAAGTAGTTTGGATCATCGAAGAGCAAAGATCATTGGCCACAACTATAACGTAATCGATGATGTCTTCATCCCTAGCAAATCCTTCTTCCTCATCAATAACATCCTTCTTCCTCATCAATAACATCTTCAATATCGGTTTCATAAACAGGAAATGATTCCTCTTGCACCAACATGTCCCAAATAGGTTCATCTTGGTTCTCTCCCTCTTCTTGAAAACTTGGAAAATTGTTAGCAAAAGGATACTCTTCCTCCTCCCCTACATCCCAGAAAATTGGTTCTGATTTGGTTTCCTTTGTCAACAATAATAAAATTCGGACATGAGCATAGATCTTAAGATCTAGGCGCGAAGGCAGAAAATTTATGAGTTGACATTCTGGCTTGAGCGTAGGTCTTAAGATCTATTCCCAGGGGCAGGATTTTAGGCTTGAACTGTATCATTTGTTTAGGGTTTAAGGAGAAGTTGATGTTTTGATATTAATAATAAAGCTTTGCTTTTTTGAGAAAAACTCGGGTTTCATGGCAAAACATTCTGGTTTCAAGTGGTAAGGTCCCTTCAAACTATCATGGTTCCTTATGTAGTCTTGGGATGAGATTTTAGATATTAATAATAAAACTTCTCCTTAAAACCTAAACTCGAGGGATATGTGAACTTTCTGGTTTCAACATAGATCTTAAGATCGATGCTGAGTTCAGAACTGCACCATTCTCCCTCGCTTGAGAAAAACTCATCCTCGAGTTTGCTTCACTCGTCCCTTGTACTCGCAACATCCAAGTTTGTATCCCATGCATCAAATTCCCTTTCTTTATAATGACTCGACCTCGAACCTTGATCGTCTTCAAACCCAAATTATCAATCATGGGTGCAACTCTCAAATACAGTTCTAGCCTAAAATTCTGCCCTAGGCATAGATCTTAAGAGTTATGCTCAAGCCAGAATGTCAACTCATAAATTTTCTGCCTTCGCGCCTAGATCTTAAGATCTACGCTCAAGTCCGAATTTTATTATTTTTAAGTTTTAGGGTTAATTTTTTCATTTTTAGTTCTGCAAGATTTGAGTCACATTTTTAAGTTTAATTAGCTTTCTTTCCAAGCTAATTAATTAGTTTAAACAGTTTCATTTGTTTAGGGTTTAAAGGGATATTAGTTTTGATATTGATAATAGAAGCTTTGCTTTAATCGAGTTCCCTACTGGAATTATCGATCCAATTGTTCTTTTAATTCGTATGTTGTTCGGCCGTTACGATCCGCATCAGATTCCTATTTCCATTAAAGATGGGAGAGAGGTTGTGACATTTAAAGATGATATGGTGTTGGAAGGATGTTTAAAATGGAAACTTACACTGTGTGGTCATTTTGTGGGATATAAAATGAGTTATGCTGAAATCAGATACAATTTAGGGAGAATGTGGGGACAATATGGCCTAACTGATTTGGTAACACAAAATGATTGGTATTTGTTCAAGTTTAAGGATGATATTGGTATGAATCAAGTCTTGGAAAGTGGTGCTTGGATGGTAAATAATAAGCAACTCTTTGTTCAAAAGTGGGATACCATTCTCATTTTGGAAAAGAGTGAACCCAAAACTTTACCACTATGGGTCAAATTGTACAATGTTCTTCTAATTGCATGGACTGGGAAAGGAATTAGTGCATTAGCAAGTAGCTTGGGAAAACCTTTAATCATAGATAAAACTACTACCAAAATGTGTCATGAGGGGTACTGGCAGAGTTGGATATGCCAGGGTGCTTGTTGAGGCCAGTGCAGATAAGGAATTCAAAAAGAAAATTGAAGTCTGTTATAAATGTGTAGTCCAAATGGAGAGATGCTCTAGGTTTGTGGATGTGGAATATTCATGGAAACCTCTTGTTTGCAGCCATTGTAGTGTGTTTGGTCACTTGGATAATAAATGTGGAAAAAAGAATGGAGGTATTGGTGATAAAGCCACTAATGGTAAGCAAAGTGGAAATGGTACTGAGCATAACAAGGATGGATTTGTTGTGAAGAAAACAAGCTGGAAGGGTAAAGTGAATGATCAGATAATTAGGAAAGTGGGATATGGTGTTAACAGAGAAAAGACAAGGCTGGAATTTAGACCCATAGGGAAAACAATTCCAGCTGTAACTGAAAACCAAAGTCTAACAAGGATACTAAGAATGCCAAGAAGTCTAATAGTCTAGAGTTTGGGAAAGGTCAAAGCTATAAAGCTGGTTCGAATATTAGTAAAGAAAATATGGAGAGCTTAAAGAAGAGTGCTAACATATTCTCTATCTTGGAAGTCACTGATGAATCAGAAGTTATGTGAACTATCAGAGGCAGCCTACATTGGAAGAATCTAAAACTTGGTCTCCTGAGATGTTCAAATACTTTAAAGATCAATGGGAAAATAAGCGGAATAAGAATAGCTTGGATGATGAAGATGTGTATGAGGAAAATACTAGTACTGCTAAGAATATGGTAGAGAATGTGCTTAATGGTCTAACAAATGATCTTCTCACAAAAGATCATAGCTTGAGTGATATTTTCTGAAGTTAAGCATGAATACAGAATTGAAGGTGGCAGCTTGGAATCTTAGAGGAATGTGTAATAAAAATATGCGAAAGGAAGTCAAAAATTTCATAACTAAGCAAAAACTCAGTGTGTGTGCTACCTTGGAAACTCATGTTAAACCAAAGCAAATTGAAAGAATAAAGGAGTTTGTTTTTGGTAGCTGGAGTTGTATCAATAATCTTCATGACAGCAAGAGGGGATGCAGGATTATGGTTGGTTGGAACCCTGAAGATGTGAGTATCATGCCTCTTCACACTTGCAGTCAAGCAATCCTATACTATATTGAAACTATAAGTAGCAAAGCAAAATTCTTCTGTTGTTTTGTTTAGGGCTAATTGTCTAAAAATGCATCAAACTTGACACTTTTTACCGTTGTATGTAGCCGTGTTTTTTTTCCTAATGTGTGACAAAACATTCGAATTTCATACATTGTGCGTACCGGGTGACCTGCTTAACCATTAACAGGTTACCTATCCAAAAACATTTGCAGCGTTAGTCCTTATACTAACGACCATTAGTCCATATATACATTTCACCCGTTTTCTTACATTTTTGGCCGTTTTCGCTCGTTTTCTTATGTTTTCGCCTGTTTTCTTACGTTTTCGCCCGTTTTTATATGTTTTCGCCCGGTTTCTTACATTTTTACCCTTTTTCTTACGTTTTTGCATGTTTTCTTACGTTTTCGCCTGTTTTATATGTTTTGCCCATTTTCTTACGATTTTGCCCGATTCATAAGTTTTCGCTTGTTTTCGGACATTTTCGCCTGGTTTCTTACAATTTTGCCCGTTTTCTTACGTTTTCGCCTGTTTTTTCGTTTTCGCTCGTTATCTTACGTTTTCGCCTTTTTTTTATATGTATTTGCCTGGTTTCTTACATTTTTGCCCGTTTTTTACGTTTTCGCCCATTTTCTTACGTTTTCGCCTTTTTTATATGTTTTTGCCCGTTTTCTAACATTTTTGTTTTCTTACATTTTCGCCTCTTTTTATATGGTTTTTGCCCGTTTTCTTACGTTTTTGCCTTTTTTCTTAGGTTTTCGTCCGTTTTCGGACACTTTGGCCAGTTTTTTATATGTTTTCGCCCGGTTTCTTACAATTTTGGCCATTTTCTTATGTTTTCGCCCGTTTTTTTACGTTTTCGCCCATTATCTTACGTTTACGCCTGATTTTTATATGAATTTCCCCAGTTTCTTACATTTTTGCCCGTTTTCGCCCGTTTTCGTTCATTTTTATATGTTTTCGCCCGGTTTCATATCATTTTGCCCGTTTTCTTACAGCATTCGCCCGTTTTTCTACATTTCCGCCCATTATCTTACGTTTTCGCCTGTTTTTTTATATGTATTTGCCCGGTTTCTTACATTTTTGCCCATTTTCGCCCGTTTTCTTATGTTTTCGCTTGTTTTATATGTTTTTCCCTTTTTCTTACATTTTTGCCCATTTTCTTACGTTTTTGCCCTTTTTTAATGTATTTCGCACATTTTTATACAAAAAAAAAGAGGCGAAAAAAAAGAAAACAGGCAAAAATGAATAAAAGAGGACGAAAAAGAAAAAAAAAAAAAAAAGAAAAAAAAAAAAAAAAAAAAAAAAAAAAAAAAAAAAAAAAAAAAAAAAAGAAAAAAGGAAAAAAACGTATAAAAACGGGGGAAAAGGTTTAAAAACGGCTGAAAACTTAAGAAAATGAGTAAAAATGGACAAAAACATAAAAAAGGGGGAAAACGTATCAAAACATAAGAAAATAGAAAAAAAAAACGTATCAAAACGGGCAAAAGGGTAAGAAAACGGGCGAAAGGTATAAAAAGGGGTGAATACATAAGAAAACGGGCAAAAATGGGGAAAAACGTATCAAAATGTAAGAAAATGTAAGAAAACAGGAAAAAAAACATATCAAAACGGGCGAAAATGTATAACGGACAAAAACAGACAAAAATGTAAGAAATCGGGCGAAAACGTATAAAAACGTGTGAAAACGTAAGAAAACGGGCGAAAAGGTAAGAAAACGGGCGAAAACTAATAAAAGGACTAACAGTCGTTAGTATAAATGACTAATGTTGCAATAATAAAATAACGGTCATTAATTTAACCTGCTCCACGTAGGACTAGCAGGTTTTGCAGGTCATCGGTACATACAGTGTACGAAATTCAAATGTTTAGTCACACATTAGGAAAAGAAACATGGCTACATACAACGGTAAAAAGTGTCAAGTTTTATGCATTTTTAGACAATTAGCCTTTTGTTTATGCTGCTAACACAGGTAAAGAAAGGAGAGATATGTGGAAGATTTTGAACAAATATAAGAGTATAGTTAATGGTATCCCATGGGTANTATGCATGAATTTCAAGAGTGTTTGAATCAAATTGAGATTGAGGATTTGAACTTTTCTGGCGCTCACTACACATGGATCCAAAGTAGACTGAATCCAAGCCATGTCATTTTAAAGAAAATTGATAGAGTATTGGGTAATCTTGGTTTCATGGGTAGCTTTGTCAATGCTCATGCAGTTTTCCTTCCTCATTAGACCTCAAACCATTGTCTAGCTGTTTTGATTATTCCTAGAATCTTGTGCAAAAATAAGAGAGCTTTTAGATTCACTAACTTCATTGCAGACAAGCCTGAGTTTAAAGAAATTGTGGGAAAAGAATGGAACATTGAAATTAAAGGTTTCCAAATGTACAAACTAGTTAAGAAACTGAAAGCCATGAAATACCATATGAAGCAGCTCAATTGGAAGAATGGAAACCTTCATGAGAATGTGTCTAAATGGAGAGAAAACCTGCAGGCTATACAAGTTGAAGTGGATAAAGAACCTCACAATCCTAGGCTCAAAGAAAAGGAAGCTACTATTTTGAAAGAGTACAATTGTGCACTTCAGGAAGAAGAAAAGTTCTTTTTCAACAAGCTAAGATAGAATGGCCGAGTGATGGTGAAATAGCGAATTCTTCCATGCAGTTGTAAAAGGTAGAGTCCATAGAAGCAGAATTGAAGTTGTTTGTAATGAGCAGGGTGTTAGAGTTGAAGGACCCAATGTGGCTGAGCAGTTTGTGAAGCATTTTCAAGAGTTCCTTGGAAAAGAAACTCCTGTGCAAGCTATGGACACAAGCACAGTTAATATCTCCAGTAAAGTCAGTGCAGAGGATGCTAGTATGATGATCAATCATGTTTGTGATAAGGAAATTAAGGAAGCCCTTTTTGATATCTATGATAACAACGCACCAGGTCTTGATGGCTACACAGCTAAGTTCTTCAAAAGAGCATGGGATATTGTTGGAAAGATGTCTATGGTGCTACAAAGGAATTCTTTCAAAAAGGAACATTGTTGGGTGAAGTAAATGCTACCTTGATTACATTGGTCCCAAAGATTACTACTCCTACGAAAGTATCTGACTTTAAGTCTATAGCATACTGGAATGTCATTTACAAGATCATTAACAAGATCCTTAGACCCCGTTTGGTTCGCGGAATCTTCAGGATTCTGATTCCATTCCATAACGTGTTTGGTTGGCAGATTCAACAAATTCAGAATCTAAATTCCATTCCTTAATGTGTTTGGTTGGCAAATGGAATGGAATGAAAATCCTTCAAAATCCCATATGTGTAGAATTTATCATTCCATAGCAAAATAGGGAGGAATGTTTAAATTCTATGGAATTCCATTATGTTTATCATCAAAAATCAATTATTATTATTATTACTGTTATTATTATTATTGTTATTATTATTATAATTATTATTATTATTACTATTATTATTATTATTATTATTATTATTATTATTATTATTATTATTATTATTATCATCATCATCATCATTATTATTATCATTATTATTTTCATTATTATTATATAAAACATCACTTCATTAGAAAATCATAGGATTTACAAGAAATTAGTGGGGAACCGAGATACTAACTGGGCCCCACTCCTCTAGCTATAGCAAAACCAATCCTACTAAAAATATGATCAGCAGCACGTGCTCCGATGTCCTGAGTCACCGAGAATCTTCGGATGCGCTTTAGTAAGGTCACCGCATCCTTCTCAAGTTCTCCCAAGCAAGAGAAGGAGAAGGGGAGAAGCCAATATCCAATGTCCGCACATCTAGTCTCGTACTTGGCACGCTTACGTTGTGCAGCTTCGACCACCGCACAACCAGGTACAAAATCAACCATGTTGGCTTGCGTCAAGGGAGACGACCCTGTCAAATCAACACATGTGTCCTGCCCACCGTCCCAATAGTATAGTAACACATCAGCTGGGCGTAAGGTTCTATCCTTTTCTCCACATAGCCCAATGTCAACCTCTTTACGAGCAGAGATCCCCGACCGAGAACATATGTCAACAAGGGTGTCACGTACCATATTATGTCGATGTTTAATCCTGATAATACCGGCACACGATACCGCGTGGTCCCCATAAGTGTCTCCCGCGAATACCCTGGAACAAGCTGAACATGGCATTTGAGTAGAAAAAAGGGGAACACCCAGCCGATAGCATAGCACACATCGGTAAGTTCTGGCATTCATGGTCTGTCCCAACCCAGATATCGGGACTAGCCTAAGCCAGTCTGAAGTGTGGTCCTCATTTTGCGATCTCCATAAAGCCATTTGTCTAGTAGATAAGCAAAAGGTGGATTCAACCATTTTGGCAACACGTGTGAAATATATATCTGCCAGTTTCTTCATGATTTTGGGGGCAGCGATCTCACATGAGCTGCCCAAAAGGTCAATCTCTATTTTCGCATTAAAAGCATATAAGGCCTCATCAAAGGAAGATCCAGGAGTTACAAAGTTGGAATGTCGGAGGAGCTTAGTTTGTAGGCTAGTAGATTGGAGTCTAGATGCAAGGAAAGCATAGTTCAAGACATCACCTGCGGAGTATACCCCAAGCCCCCTAAATTCAAAAGGTAGTGTGGCCAGTCTCCATTGCCACTCACCAAACCCAGGTCCGGACGCAGTGACAATACGCTCCAGGGAAGAACGAAGTGCCGCGTCAAAAGAAATCTGAGAACGCTCGAAGACCCGAGGGGGACATGTTTGCATAGAAAATATAACTTGGAGATCCCGGCACAGGCACGAAGGAGCAGCAACTCACATTGAGGGTTGTTAAGCTTCGCCACAACATCTATAAGCTCAAAGGTTTTAGCAACCCTCTTCATAACAAGTTCACTGCTAAACCCAAGGTCTACACTAGCAGGCCCACTCAGCAATTTAACACCATGTAAAGGCCGGGCAATATTAGGCGGGAACACACCTGCAAGCCTACTTCTAGGATCTTCCCTTAGCCAAAAAATCTCAGTTTTATCGACATTGAGCTGCAACCCATAACGAGGACCGTCCATCATAATAAGCTCTAAAACTTTTCCAATTGTTAATGTATCACCAATGATCATGCCATCGTCCAGATACCAAGCTTGAAGGGAAAGACTAAAAGAATCTCTAATCTTGCATACCAATGGGTGTAGTACTATAGCAAAGAGAAGAGGTCCAAGTGGATCACCTTGTTGCACTCCTTGGTGTGACCATAACGTGTGTTCACCGTAATATAATCTAGCGGGTCTAGAGTAACAAAATTCCACCCAACGAGAAATGGCGGGACAGCGCCGGCGAACCTCTTGTAAAATGACCTCACGGTCAACCAAATTGAATGCGTTTTTAAAATCCACAAGTAACATCGAAAGGCCCTCCTCACCACCACGGTCTTCAATAAATCGATTCACGGCATGAAGAATAGCCTCCCCTCCTCCAGGTACTCCGACACCAAATTGAAGATCGTTTAAATAACTGTCTAAGGAGTGGCCGATCATAGAAGCACCAACCTTGGAGACTAAACGCCTCCAAACAGTCCCCACAGCAATGGGACGGATACCACCCCC
>LBNU01033995.1:14755-25518 GCA_014162995.1 Artemisia annua
TAAAATGGTTCTCGTTTGAAAGTTATACTATATATAAATATAATATATATATATATGTATATATATATATATATATATATGTATATATATATATATATGTATATATATATACATATATATATATATATATATATATATATATATATATATATATATATATATATATATATATATATATATATATATATATATATATATATATATATATATATATATATATATATATATATATATATATATATATATATATATATATATATATATATATATATATATATATATATATATATATATGTATATATATATATATATATATGTATATATTTTTGATTTTTGTATAGAATGAAGTGCACGCTTGGTTTTAAAGAACGGTATAGTGATGCCCTTTCCTGACATTGAATTCCAACGAGGACTGAAAACCGGTGTTTCATTTTTGAAATAACACTCGTGGAATCCATGGAGATTTAAAACTCTTTTTCCGTTGAAAAGTTGATTGAGAAACCCGGTGTTTCTCTCGGAGTTTTAAAATCTGAAGAAGAAGATTTCCCTCTAAAGTTGAACCACATGGGTTCCTTTTTGAAGATTTGTTTTTGTGATAAATGGAACTCTTCCGGCATTAGAGATGATTAAAGCAGAGTCATTCTTATAATGCATCGAAAGCATTTTAGATTTTGATAATTTGAAAGAATTTGAACGACTTTGCTTTAGTCTCCACAATTGCTTTACCGGTGTAAAACGACAGTGTAGAGTTTGAGAAACATGTTTCACATCATTTAAATCCAGTTTCCAGTATGGCCTTTTGACACATTTAATCCTCCTCAAGGTATGTTTCATAATAACCTTTTTGATAATAGTTGAAATTTTTGACGAAACATATCTTGACTTTAAATGACATGTACATGCTCACACAGAAAAATGCATCAGGTAGAAACAAGCATACATATGAATCAACACCTCATTCTAAATCAACCAAAGTGCATAGAGTTCACAAATAAACACACAAGATCACAGATTAATTCATTCTATCACTCGAAATTTTTTCTCACTCTTATCATGGTTTAGGATTATGATTTTGGGACTTTGCATGCAAGCAAGCATCATAATGCATGGATATTGTTCAGCAAAACGACCTAGTAATAGCAGCAAAGAACATCGACATTTTAACCCCTAAATCTCATGATTTCAACCTATGTTGTTTCTAATCAAGCAGGCACTTAAACAAGCATTCATTAGTGTTATCTAAGGCAATATGAACTAATTAATTAGATTAAAACACAACAAAGAGAAATGCTTCAATCGATAGTTACATAAACCCTAGTATCTGATTATGCCTTTTTGACCGTTGAGCTCATTTAAATCATGTTGTAACAATTAGTCAACAACCAATTAGAAACCCATAAACGTGGAAAATAATCGAGGATCAAAAATCATTAGTCTGTATTATTGAGGTTTTTCATGAAGAATTGTGAAAAGGTGTGCCAACTTCATGATGTTGTGAAAAGTTTTTCCTCCTTCAAAACATGTTCCATTTTGACGGTGCAGAGCAATATTTGTTTAAATGGAGGAACATAGTTTCGAAGATAAGAAGTTAGCACATGGAGAAAGAAGATTCTTTTTGTATTTTTGAAAAATTAGTTATCTGTTTTACTTTATTTTTGTATTATCTTTTAGTTTTCTAATATATATATATAAGGATACTAAATAGTTTAAGAAGATGTTGACATGAGTACCGAAATGAGAGTATCGTTCAGCTCGTTGTAGAAGTCTGTAGTCAACATCTCTTAAACTTTCACCACCAAAGCTTTCGAGGCTCACGAACTATCGTCTGAACTTGTGGTTGCCATGATGTAATCTTAAACGGGATTTTACAACTCTTGTGACTTAATCCGAGAGATCGATTCTCTCCCGGGATTTTACTAAAGTCAACAAAAGAATCCGAAAGATGTAATATGCGAGTTATACTTAGAGTGAGATCTTGGATAAGTCACAATTAGCACTAGGTGTCAAGTCGCGACAAGTCAAGTTACAATAGGTCCGATCGTAATAAGTCAAGTCGTAAAGATTAACTCACAACGTCAAATTACAATCAGACTAATCGAGACAACTTAAGTCACAACAATTCACCAAACACAGGTTGATAACAAATCACTAGAGTATCACAACTGAGATAATCGCTAGGCACCACCAAATCGTCGAATTTTAGCCTCCTCATTGTGAAGCTTTGGTAGCTTCCCCTTAAACCGACAATCATCTTCATGAGATCACTTCTCCCACGTAGTAGAAGTGATGCAATCAGCCTCATTTATGAAGCTCTAAAACCCAAAGAAACCGATAATGCTGAAGTAACAAGGTGAACCACTGATCATATCTATGGTTATCAATCCCGGAATAAATGATTAAGCCCGATCACATTACCTTGTTGTGCGTCCCCGATGTACACATTTCTCTGTGGTTTTGAGCAATTGTCTATTCAGGAGAACAAGATATCAACATCTTCATTTCATCAAATGCATTCCAGTTATCTTACAAATCATCCCATAATGTACACATGTACCCAACAGAAGTTGAAACGATAACACCAAAGTAATAGGTTGAAGCACTAATCATCTCTGCGGATATAAACTCCGGAATAAGTGTTTAAGACCGATCACGTGAACCTGTTATGCGTCCTTGATGTACACATATATCTCCCATGATGGTTGCGAACTCATCAGAGTCAGCATAACAATGTTTACATGAAGCATTAACCAGAAGCACTTTAACTTAAATCATAACAGCACGAATGAAGATGTCAATAAGCAATATCATCTCACACTCCAAATGTCCTTCTCATATTTCTTCCCACTGAAAGCTTAAGTAATACATACCACAAGTATCGAAAGACCACTTCCCCCACGTAGTTGGAATAGTACACCGAACGCCATGAGTTAAGACACTGATTGTCTCTGCGGTTATGACATTTGTCTTCCCGGCATAACATCAATTAAGACGAAGTATTAAGTTCATCACGTGCACTCTTTATGCATTCAGATGTATGTCTCTTTTCTCCCTTGCTGGTTTTGATACCTCAGAATCAACAACACATTTTTGCACAACTACTTGAAATTTTGTGAGAAGAACAACATTTGCTTAGATGTATCCTGTGAGAATCAATTGCTACAGAAACACTCTCTGACAATCATAATCAACCCTTATATTCACTCGGCTATTGCTATGACCACTTTGTGAAGTAAACCCGATATTCCCAACTTGAAAGTGAAGTAGAATTCCCCGTTCTTGTGACTTAAGCTTGCACTAATGTGTGACAAAGAGCGGTGTAGAGAGTTCATGCAACATTGAATCCCTAAGTACTCTACACTCTTCAACCAGCCAACCATCAAGTATAAGACGTACATTACCTCTTGATTACAGACAACTTAGTGTGAGTTGTGACACTCCTTAGAGTGATAGTTATTTTGTGGTAACATAAGTGAAGAATTACCCAAATAGCTAGATATCCAAGTCTTTGTCATTGCAAGAGTTAAGAGCTCGAACAAGGATCATGAAGATACTAAGTACACTCACCCGTGAAATTTCACTTCACTTTCAAATAAATAATACCAAATAAACTCTGTGATCACTTGATATTCCATTTCCAAATTCTTAGCCGACATTTTCCTTTATATTCTTGTGGTTGATTTACAGAGTGCACATTAGAAGGAACAACAATCCGTAGAGAAGGGGATTCTTCAGAGTCCGGTTTTGGGAAAGGAATACCAGAAGACGGATCATTATTCATGTGCAGCTTCAATATCATGATAATCATCATCAACACCTTGAGGAATAACTGGAGATTGGGTTTCGTGAGTAGTCTGAGAAATACTTCAAGATAGTTCATCTTGATCAATGGAGATTGACGAAGGTGAACCAGTTGAGTCAACAGGAACTGGAACAAAAGTTTCAGGAACTAGATGATCAACATTCGTAGACGCTTGGAAGTATTCATCAAACATAAATCCCAGTCATCCTTAGTGAGTAGAACATTAGGTGTTGTAGGAGAGTCGTATAACCATTCTTCAAACATGTGGTATATTCACACTTCTCCCTCTGATTGAGCAAGTGAAAACGAATTCGATCAAAGATAAGTAGATCCATTTGACGATTGTACGAGCATGGAAAAGAAGGAACCATGTTGTAGAGAATGGTCAAAACCAAGAAGATTTCTCTTCTTCTGAAGATAAGGCGCACTGAATCGTACACCTTTCTGTTCAATGAAGAACGGGGCCTGAAGTGAAGTCAGCAGACGTGAAGTCAGCAGACGCCATAATGTTGACATTAAGAACCGAGGCTTGAACTGAGGTGTTCAAGCGTCATAGTCATTGAAAAACGAGGCCTGAATTGATGTATTCAGACGTCATAGTACACATACATCATCATTGACATTCCAGACCTCCTGAAGCAGGAGATATGCTTGCTTTAGGCCTCCATACTTTGAGTCTTCTCATGTAGTGAATGATTGATGTACCTGCAACTGAGTAAGGACTACTTGCACTAACATCACAAACTTGATTGCATATATATGGGTTAGTGACAACAGTATCCAAACTCTTGGGGGTTTCACGGTCAACCATGGTTTTGCCATTGGTAAGCACCTTTCCGGTAGGTATCTACTTAAGTCCAACATGCTTAAAAATTCTACCAGTTGGGATCCACTTATGGCAAGGTCTAGGATTATTAAGCTTCTTATGCATAGTGGAAGGCTTATCGATATTCCTAGTCTCCAAAGATTTAGCAGTTTCTATCCACCTAGGAGAAGTTTTAGGTTTGTTTTGCTTCTTATGCAATGACTTATTGTAGATCCTAGACTTAACAGGTTGAACCTTAGTCGTGTTCCTCAATAAACAAGGAGGCACCATACAAGGTTGTGATCCTAAGATTCCATCCTTATGAAGCAGTGCCCTTTTCCTAGCCTGTTCTACATCATAGTTCTTGTCCAAGTCATTTATATTATAGGAATTTTGAATCTTAATGCTTGGTTTTGACACTGTTTTCGAACTAATCCTAGAGGAGCTGAGAGCAGGAGTGACTGGTTTTGTCAAAACTTGTTCCGCATCAACTTGGGAGGCAAACCGAGTATTTGAAAATTTTGGTCGTTCAGATCTAAACGCAGTCGGTTGTCTAACAACTGATTGGTTTCTATTTGATGGTAAAACTGGTTTCCCCAAGATTGATGGTTTTGCAAACTTAGTGTTCACAATATTCCCTGTTGCTTTTCTTAGCTCGTTCTTTAAGGTTGTAACTGTGAAACCATTTTCCTGGAGTTGAGCTTTGAATTCATCATTTTTGGCAATCAAAGAAGTTGTTTGTTCTAGCGTCTTAGTTTTAGTATCTTTGATAGATTCACACAATTCATTACACTGATGTTTCAAAGTCTCATTTTTTACAAGTAAATTAGCCACATTATGTTCCAATTCAATAACAGCGCAATCATGTTTAGCTTTGACTTCATTACACATATCACATAACTAAGATATGTTTTTTTAGGTTTTTGATTGTCATGTTCTTTGTTTCTAGCTGAGCTTTCAAATCATTAATCATAAAGAATTCATGGAAATCAGGAAGTTCCGGATTTTTACATGGTTGGTTAATTTGAAGACTTTATTCCTTTTGTTGCATTGCAATTTCAAGAGAAATACAATGTTTTTCAAGCTGTAAAAATCTTTTTGAGAGTTCATTAAAAACTTCTTCATCAACCATATCATTTGATTTAAAAGCATCAGCCGTGAACACAGAACTTAACAAGTCATCACGTTCAGCATCCTGATCACTTTCTCCCCCTTTATGACTCATATTTGTTGAATTAGACATGGTATTGCTATCAGTCTTTTCCAACAAATTTGTGTCATAATTGAGTTTGATTTGATCAGTATGCTGTCGTTCATTAGAGAGCACATTTTGTTGAACAGTTATAGGTACCTCAGCACATCACATTTGTTCATTAACTGGTCTAAGATCTGCATCCATGCCATGGGTGACTGGAGTCACTGAACTGCTGTTAGTGTCAAGCTTATCAGTCTCTGATCCTTTGTGCATGGTGACAACTGACCCAACATCCAAAGTTTTACCCGAGTCATTAATACCATCACATGATTGCACCAAAGTTGCCTTCACTTTGTCGTCGTTCAAATGTCTGTGCTGTGCTCTTTCCTCAATGAACGCCTTAACATCACCCATGAGTTGAATGAGTGTATCTCTGAACATGTCAACCTTAATTTCCGTGTGATCAACAAAACACTTCAATGTCATCTGACTATCGTAGTCATAATCCATAGTGAATTTCGAATTAATGAACACTTGAAGTTGTTTGTTGAGTACATAAAGGGCAGCCGTGGATCCAATTTTAGAATATTCTCCTTGCTCAAGTTGTTGTTGTAGTTGATCTAAGTTAAGAATCATTGTGTCTGTGAAAGTCTGAACATCTTGACCAAAGAATGTTGCAAATGCACATTCGAATCCCATTTTGAATCCAGTTCCCTCTAAAAGTACTGAGAGGTGTGAATGAAGTAGTCGAAAACATTCAATGCGACTTTCCTTTGCATTATCAAGCAATTTTAGTGGCTGAAGAACATCTGACTCTTGTGAATCTGAGCACGAAGATTCCATATTAGCAATATCTAAATCAGATACGATAATCTGTTGTGCAGAGTTGGAGGTCTTATGTAAATCGATCACGTCGTACAGTTTTAGTATCTCAGAGATGACATGATCTGAATTAGTAGACATGATTGTGAACGCGCACGGGATTTTACAATTCTATGATTTAAACCGAGAAATAGATTCTTTCGCGGGATTTTACGAAACCAAGAAGAAACTGTGTGACACTGAAGAATTGATTTGGTTTGGTTGAAGTGATGGAGTAGACAGATCTCAGTGAATTTCAGACAACGTTTGTTTTTCGTAATCCGAATAAATCCCGTAGTTATATCCAATACACTCGAAAATTTCTCAACCCAAAATAACTCTCCATTACTTAAAGCTCAATCCAAATCGTAATCTAGATATTATAACAAACTTTCAGTATGAAACAAACAATCGTGACACCATGATCACAAGGATAAAGTGTTAACATATTTGTTCTTGTGTGAGTAGTGAAGCCCAACGAGAAACAAAAATCAGCAGCCCAAAATATTAAACCAAAATGTCCTTTGTGGATTTATGAGGCTACGAAACCCAAAAGTGAGATTAAGTCCAAGTCCAATAGGTAAAACCCAACCCTAATATGTCGCTATAAAGGACACACATAACACCACAAACCCCTGATAATCAGTTACCCTAATCCAAAAGCAAAAGCAGTAAAAAAAATACGCTTCATACACTTTCCCAAACCAAGAGTTTATCTCAAAAACTCATCACCAAGAATAAATCATCCTATGTTTTGATGAATTAGATCCGAATGCAAACACAACCAGTACACAACAAATGATATTTTCAGTCACTAGAATCCACTTGAATAACAAACCCACCACTTGAATGATTCTTGTTCCTATTTACCCACAAACATGCTTTAATCTTTTATGTACTGAGGATAAGCAAAACCACGGCATCAAGGAGACAGGTGGGTAACAATTTATTTGTTGTTTTATCGAATGAAAGAAAGGATGAAAACACGACTTGTTGTTGTTCTTTCTTTAACTTATTCAAATATTAAATTGAAGCTTGTCTTCATAAAAGATCTATGATGTGATTGTGGTTATATCTTTTGAAGATTGTTGAACTCACTTTGAACCACAAATCTGAGGTCTTTTCTTTTCTTTTTTGTTTGTGTGAATGAAAGATGGAGTGAAACCGTATGGTATTTTGTTCTATCTTGTTAAGCTTCGACAATAATTAAAGAAGTGTTTGCTTCTAAAGATCAGTGATGATGTATTAGCTTTTGATGTGATAACTTCTTATGTGGTCTTGAACCTTATGATGAAATACGAAAGAAGAACACTGAGGTCAAGCAATTTGTTGTGCTTTTGAAACTTGTTGTTTGTTATCAGTAGCAGGTTTGGTATGTTGTTGTTGTATTTTTCTCACAAACTAATCGCCACCAAGAACTTAGGATAATCGCTACCAAGAATAGATTTTGGCAGCATTTAGTTTAGACACCACAAAAGAACATAATCGCTACTTAGATGTAATGGACTAATCGCTATAAAACGAATTAGTTGCTAAGAAACGAAATGCCAAAAGGACAACCAGATAATCGCTAGGTGAAAAAGTCCAAAGCAGTCACTCTCCACCCTTTTTGTCATTAACCCAAAAACAAAGAAAACAGTCCAGAAAACAGTCCTTAGTAGCACAAAAACTGGATCTGGGAAATGTGGTTCATCTAAACGCCACCAAGAACACCCACAGAAACAAACCCCATGGAATTCATTAAAACTAACAAGAGACACTAATATTAACCAAACCAATAGAGAACTTAAGAATATCTAATACCATGAAACCTCAAAGTACACGAAAAACACAAACTAAGTCACGAATGAGATCGAACACAAGATATTTCTACCTATACCATTTGAACCAAAGAAGAACCATACAAACCAAGTAAGAACAATCCCAAGAATGTAACCTTGGCTCTTGATACCAATTGTAGAACACTCAAAATATTAACTTGTATGGTTCTTTGTGGTTATGGATCGAATTAATAAGAAAGAAAGAAAGAAAGAAGAAGATGAAAGTTTAGAGAGAGAAAGAGAGAGAGAATGGAATCTTAGAGAGAGAAACCAAAAAAAAAGAAAATAAGATTATGAGAGGTTCCACCCTCTCCAAGGATGGAGATGGCCTTTTATATGTACAAGGTATTTTGCCACTACTGGGCTGTGGATCGGGCTGACAGTGGGTAAAGACCCGACCCGACCCGACTCCACGAATACTAACTATTACTAATCTACGTACTAATTACTATTATAAATACTACGAGCTAAACAATGCTTAATCGTACTTGGGGTGACCGAATCTTCTATAAGAAAAATCGTATTCCTAACAGTTTTTTAGATATAATGGATTTTGTCCATGTGTTACTTTTTTTATTATTTAAAAAAAAAATTTACAAGATTTTTTTTAATTTTATAAAAATTTTTGACGGAATTTTTTTTATTCCGGGGAAAATATTTAAAAAATTTTGAAATCTTTTTTATCAATGTCAACTTTTTTGTAATAAAAAATAAAAAAAAATGTCAAAAAATATATATACATATATATTTTACGAAAAAAATTAAAAAAAAGTTTAAAAATTTGTCAAAGTTGTCAAAAAATTTTTTAGAAAAAATTTGGATAAATTTTTTGAGAAAAATTTAACAAATATTTTTAAGAAATCTTTTTTGTCAAGAAATAAAAAAAACCAATTAATAAGTATTCAAAAAAGTTCAAAAAAAATGTCAAAAAAATTATGACAATTTAAAAAAAAAAATTATTAAAAAAAATTGTTAAAAAAAGATGTCATAATATTTTTAAACTTTTTTTTAATTTTTTTTTGAATTTTTTAGTGCTTTTTATAGGATTTTTTTTTAAAATTTCTTGACAAAAAAGATTTTTAAAAAATATTTGTTAAATTTCTATCAAAGAATTTAGTATATATATATATATATATATATATATATATATATATATATATATATATATATATATATATATATATATATATATATATATATATATATATATATATATATATATATATATATATATATATATATATATATATATATATATATATATATATATATATATATATAATTATTTGACAAAAAAGCTTTGACATAATTTTTAATCTTTTTTTTATTGTTTTTTGCAGAATATATATGTATATATATTTTTTGACATATATACATATTTTTAATTTTTTTGACAAAAAAATTTGACATTTATATAAAAAAAATTGAAATTTTGTGAATATTTTCCACAGAATAAAAAAAATTGGGTCAAAATTTTTTATAAAACT
Organism: Artemisia annua; assembly: GCA_014162995.1. Classification (NCBI taxonomy): domain Eukaryota; kingdom Viridiplantae; phylum Streptophyta; class Magnoliopsida; order Asterales; family Asteraceae; genus Artemisia; species Artemisia annua. The sequence continues at coordinate 24,723 of LBNU01033995.1, forward strand.
AAAAAAAAAAAAAAATCTTGTAAAAATTAATGCCAAGAAATCTAACAAAAATCTAGTAGAAAAAATTTTTTGTCAAAAAGTTTGATAAAAAAAACTCCGTCAAAAAGTATTCAAAAGATTTTAAATTTTTTTTAAAAAAAAATCTCCAAAAAAAGTTTAAAACTTCTGTCAAATAATTTTAAAAAAATTCGGACAAAATATTTTGAAAAAAATTCTTTATATCCCACAAACCACATGACCTTACTTTTAAGGTTTGTTGGGAATTCTGCTAAGTGAGAATTCTACTGATGGTTACTGCTGATGGAATCTGCTGAAGACACAGATTCTGCTGATAATGTGATACTGCTGAAGACATAGTTTCAGCATTTTTAGTTTCTGCGGACTTAGTAAAACCGCGCATTATGTAATGTAGTTAGGATATGCATGAGTTATATTAGGAAAAGATAATGAATATCATTTAAAGTTTATAGAATATACGTTTCTTGAGGAACGGTTTAGGTTAGGGTTCCTTGTCTATAAAAGGAACACAAGTTTATGTTTTATGTAACGAACGTATTTACAAGTTATCAATATATAATCCATAGAGGATTAAACGTTCTTAGTATTCATTGTTTATGTTTGTATTTGTTTTCCGCATTAGAATACAAGCTTTGGAGATTCTCTATTAGAGTGTTTGTGATTACATAGACACTACTAACGATCAACGAGAGCTAAAAGATCTATCAAGGATACATAGTTCCAACAAGTGGTATCAGAGCCTCGGGAGAGTCTCTTTGATACTGAAAACATCAATTCC
>LBNU01033996.1:0-14454 GCA_014162995.1 Artemisia annua
ATGCAGCATACGAGATCCACCTTCACCATTGTGAGACTCTCACAATCGCAATGTCAGTGTTACCCCAACTATAGAACTACGTGTTCTTCTTACGGGGTCTTTACTGTCACACTGTGGCAGGAAACCTAGCATATGCGCATCCCTCCCCGTCATGTAAGAACGGGTGTTACTCAGGTCACCGCGGACGCGCCTACAAGGTCGCGGATTCGGATATAGTCTAATGGGCTAAACAGGACTGCGCCATGAACCCAGTGGGCACTGTCGCATTTGGGCTGAGCAGTATAGTCTGTCCCATGTGCACACCTGAGTTGCGCACACATGGGTCATGCCGTCATGGTTGATTGGGCCTACGCGGCCATGAACAGAACTTAAGTCTAGCATAACATAGCCATGCACTATGTCACACTAGACTTGGGGGGCTTGTGGACGTATAGTCTGGACTGGGCAAGGAATGGGCCAGGCCCGGTACGCCTAAACCCTATTCCATGCCCTATAAATATATGGCTGGGATTCCCTTCTTGGGGGGACACAACACAACAGGTTACTCTAAACCTAACTCTTGTATGCTATATCGCATCAATACTAACTTGACCGTCAGAGGTGGATCCCGGGGCTACGGCCTCGGGTCCACTCCTGACGGGTTCTCTTTGTTGACAGGTCTACTCAGGGCTCGAAAAGACGAAGAACGACCCAGGGAGAGTCGTTGGATCCAGCCTGCGTCAGATTTGTAAGTGTGGTCTTTTATATGATGTATACACGCTTATATGTGTATAATTTAGAATTTTTTTGTCCACACTTTTTCTTGTGAACTTTTGGCCATTTTGTATATATTTGCAAATGTTGAGATCTGTATAAATTTTTTCACGCAACATTTTTTCACGCACTAAAAATGCGTGTGCTTTTATATTTTATACATTTATAAGCGTGTGTCTATGAACTAAAGAATTTGGATAAATGGATACTTTTTTGTATTGCTATAAGAGCATGAGCAATGGCACCAAGTCATAAAGACTTGGAGCATTTAATGCCATTAATGCTACACACATTTATTACTAAAGCTTTTTAGGAATGACTTGGAGTTCACCAAGTCTTGTTAAAAAGCTTTACAAAAAGCTTGTGATGCAATGCTAAAAACCATCCTCAAAGACTTTTTGTAATAGTGAAAAGCTTTTACTTGTTTGAGCCATTGGAGATGCTCTAAAGAAGATTATACACAGGAACTTTGAGTACTTTAACACTAAGAAGTGTTACTTTTTTAATCGAGATAGTAACTCAGATACTATTTGTTAATCAAAACCAATTAAAGCATGCCAAATACTAGTTGTTAACCAAAACCATGTTTTAAAAGGGACTTTTGACAGAGAGTTTGATTCTACTTTTAAGGTGACAGCCGTAACTTTTTGTTTGTCTTGAAAATCCAGAAAATTTACTTTCTACTCATGGACGATCTATAATACTCGTATTAGGTACTTGAATAGAAAAGTTTAGGTTGTACATATGGGAGGTATGATTCAAATTCATTGGAAAAGCTTGACAATGTCTAGTTCCAAAGGAACAATAACTTAGGTTATTGTACAGAACTGAAAACTCATTTGACAATATTGACCTTTAAATCTCACACTCACATCGAGAGCAAAGCCTTTTGCTTTTTGTGTAGTTCACTTGCGGCTGCGCATGAAAGTTGACAAGAAAAACATAGTGAACACATACCATGCATCATTATAAACTCTAGTAAAAACCCATAGTTTAATTCGTTCGATAAAGTTACGAATCTCTAAATATTTTATATTGTTTAAAGGAATTGTTTGTTTATCAACTAAAATAGAAACATGCATGCATTAATATGATACAAAAAAATCAAATTGGGTAGAAAAAATAAAGGATTGATATTTTCACAAGTTAGAATGAATCAAGTTAGAATGAATATAACCGGTTATGTTCCTTCACATACAAAATTTTGAAGTCTACTGCGAAATCTGGTCTTTCTTTTATTTGTAATGAAACATGACCACTCATATTTATCTAAACTTGAGAGAAGAAACTACCACATATTACTTTAGTGGTAACTAGTCGTCATCACAATTCACAAGCTCCTCACAAGAAGTCTAGGGAAGGGTTCGGATCAGTGACATGAATACGTCATTTATATTGCGTACATCTAAATAAAAAACTTGCTTTTTTTTATAACAAAAACAGGAAAAACTTGCGTACATCTAGATAATGGCTAGCAATTGAGTGTTTGAGGTCGACGGGAAAGTAACATTTGTTGCTACTCTAAAAGTTCATTTATAATGATAAGTTATTGATTCTCACCAATAGGAATACAATTACTTAAATGTATCTAGAGCAAACAAGAAGTAGAGTGGATCTTAAGCGAAGATTTGTAAAGCATCTCACTGTGTCATGATGATTGAATAAGATGATTAGTTTTGTGAAGAAGGAACAAGGAAGGGTATAATCAATGGCGGAGGTTGAGCATATCGATTGGGGGGCCGAAACATTCTAGCGTAAAATACTTTTTCTTATATGAAGTTTTATTCAAAAGAATTTCTTAAATGTTACTATTAATCGAAAGTCAAAGAAATGCTATATATGATTGATTCAAGTTTAAACACGACAAATCATAAAACAAGTAACATATACAATAATAATGATGTGAATGAGGGTTCTTTCTCAAATGGNTTAATAATTTGCCCTTCTCAAATATTGACATCTTACAAGCTTTTATGCTTTGTTATCATATTTTAAAGGGACCATAATGTAAAATATGTTAACAAATTACTTAATTTTACTCAAAACTAGTAACCGTTCGTGAAAATTTCAGAGAGTCACCACCCCTGCCTGCCCCTATGATTCTCCGCCCTAGGTATAATTGATAGTTTATAAAGAAATAATTATTATAATACATTTTAAAAGTTTATTTTTATATAATTTAATTATGTACATGATATGTTTTTGGTTTATGAAGGTTATATATGTAATTATGATTTTGAGTCGAATATATATGTAATTCAAGACTTTTGGAGGGATATATATATGCAATTCTATTTTTACTTTCTCATGCAAGAGGGGCAATTTAGTAATTTTCATAACATTTGGTGGTGAAAACATGTAAAAAGGAACAAGACATGAGTTTTGATGAAACACAGCACCCAAAAACGAATCTCCAATTAGTCGTATTGCATGCAAACCACTTAGAAAAATCTATTAATCACTTGTGTAGCCGTGTAGGCTTGTGAATTGAAATTATAAAGTTGAAACAATGATCTCTAGGAGAGTACATGAATTAGTTTGTACGTAGTCAATATAGATCGGTTAAGCCGTGTATATTAGGCTGGAGTTAATAGTCACTGAACTAATCACTTTCACGCCAACGCCAATCACCATTCAGTACATCGTCGAACAGGTGTAGTTGTCACCACCAAACCAAACACATAAACATACGTCACTTTATACAAACATACCCCGCAAAATATCGCACAAACACACACACAAAAAAAAGGCGTGCACCACAAACAAGTGCAAAAATTGAACCTAGCCGCGCGGTTGGAGGCGAGAGGTAGTGGGTTTGGCGCGTGGTGATAGTCGGTGATGGTGGTGCACCACCATCCATTACATCCGGCCCGACCTAGAGACGAAAAAGCTCCACTTTTAAGGATAATATGTACACCGATGCCTCTCTGGTTGCCCATTGCTTGCTTAGAAACATGTGAGGCTTTTGGGGTTCACATGTTGACTTTATCAAAGGGTCAACTCAAAACATTAATTTTGTGTGCTTCATTTGGGACTTTTGGATTTATTGTTTGGAGGGTATCTCTAATTACTGCCTCGAAGGCTCTAAGTATCAATGGTGATTTTGTTTAAGACATCTCAATTTATATAGTATCCCAATCCATTCATTTTCAGATACAAACACAGGTACACATCCATTTTGTTATAAAAGCGGGTTAACTACAACCTTTCATTGTTTTACACATCTCAATCCATTTAAGAGGGTTTTTACATTCATTTTATTATAAAAGCGCCCATTTGTAGTCACATTTAGCTTTTGCAACTAACAATTTTTAACGACATCTTTTACGCACCTTATACTACCTATCTTACAAATGCTTTCAGCGAGGCTTAAACTCACAACTTTTAAGTTGGTGGGCAACTCACGTATCACTAGACCAAAGGCTTTAGATGCTTTTGCAACTAACATATTTTCCATTGTTTTACAATTTTTGTTAACTTAGAATGATACTAGTAGTTAATAAGGTTGCATTCGGTAAGTAAGCACAAGCACATGGTGATGTGATGACTCGGTCTTTTGATACGTTAACATGTAGGGATGTGCATGTAAGTATATCACAAACACCTTAGACAAAAGACCATTCACCCATGCTAACTCGTCAGACAAATTATATTCTATCCAAATCTTTGTCAAGTCATTTTGACTGGTCGTTCCTATGTTGAATCCGACTAGCTAGAAAGATTACATACCTTAAACTTGTGGCCAAGAATATGAAATCATCCTGTTTTTGCATGACCGAGTATCTTGATGTAAAACGAATAGAGGATTTCCTTGTACATACTGATCATCTCAAATTCTCAATGTAGTGTTCCTTTATATGTAATTGTAGCAAGGGTCTTCGACAAAATGGACTATAATTATGGGACGGAGGGAGTACATTTATGTAGATAACATAGCCCCTCGTTTACCTAATAGAGCATCCCTTTGACAAAATCATTAAATATAAACGTATCTTCCTGGTTTTCAGAAATATAAGTATACACGATAATATAAGTTTGACTACTCTCTTATTTTAACTTAGAGTAATTTACACCGTTAGCCCTTAAGGTTGTGTCAAAACTACATGTAGAGTCCTTTATTTTGAAATAAGAGCCAAGAGTGACTCGATATCTAGCTTAATATCGGTAAAAGAGTTGTATGGTTTTCTCCGTCAAGAAGAAAGCTTGTTGATTTAGTGAAGTAACTCTCGAGTAAGAAACTCGAGGAGCGGATTAGGGCGAAGAGAAGTTTTATGACACTATAAAGCCGCGGTTTGGTTTGATCTTTTTTTATTTATTGTCTTGCAATTATTCATTCATATTATTATTAGTTGTTCATAATAAGTTTCAAATCTAAATTTTAAAGACCAAAAATATTCAACCCCCTTCTAATTTTGCACATGTCTTTTGGTGAATAGTTGCGTCTTTTCGATTTAACCGTTTTTAACTACGCGTAACTGTCAAAAAATTTATGTTTTTTAACAGAAACATTGGTCTCATTCTTAGATACGAAAAACCAACCATTCCTCCATACTATTTGATAGATGTATGTCATGACATTTCAGTTTCAACTACTCGTGAAGGGAAAAAGAACATTACAAAATTACTTTCTACAACTGTGTTATCGGTTATAACTTATCGATCATTAGTGGTCCAGCTTGTAGGACTCAAGGGAAGGACATGTCGCGATCTTGTAAACCTAGGATACGATCATTAGTGGTCCAGCTTGTAAACCTAGGATACACACACTCATACACAAAGTCACAAACCTCGATCTAGGTCCTCTACACATAGTTCTTCAACCCTAAAGTTACGACCTAACACTGACAAACACCTTAATCAGTTTGAGCAAGTTCAACCAAGTTGGTTGTAGGGGAAATAAGGACTAGAGGGTGATGAATATTGTGGCATGTTTAAGTTTAATATTTGGTTTTGATTGCACATGGTTCTGAAATGCAATATCCACTAATGTACAAGACTGCAACGGCTACCTCTCTTTTAATAATTTCATTAGATTCTCCCTAACATTTATCACACCTCCGAGTCATTTTCCCCAAAGCCATGGGGTAGCTGGGTACCCACTATTTTGTATTTATACATAAGTTTGTTTATTAGAAATAACCACCCTTATTTCAAATCTTACCACTCATGTCCATCTTTATTTTAACTTTTTTCAAAGATAAATAAATCTTAGAACTCATTATTGTTCAAATATACAATAGTTGAGAAGTTAGAAGTAGACAACAAACTTTGATCTACAGGTTCGATTCCAGGTAGCTCAAAGCCAAACTTACAGAAATTTTCCATTTAACATTATATTTCCGTATAAGTATTAACATCAATTGACTTTATGTTGAAGTTATATACTTTGCAACTTCCAACATTTTTGTTGAATTCTCTGAGATAATATGCGGTTACATATGCGAGATGTGTATGATAGGCAATTTGCTTCGTTGTTGAATAGTTACATTGGTTTTTCATATCGCTGAAATACCCGTGTGTTACCTCCCACAAAGCGCGTTTATATTTTATTTTAGCAAAACATGCGAGTATTTATATCCTTGTCATTCTTAACTTACAATATTCAAAACATGGCATTGATTTTTTGGTTCCATGAACGTCTAATTCTACTAGTTAGTTTACTTCGACTATAACTTGATGAAATATCTTGGAACTTCTTAAGCAAAGAGAAGGTAATTCCCTTTACACATCTGTTTTACACTTTTACATAAACAATGTCTACCTAAGAATAAACGGTCCATAGTCCATACGTTAAACTGTTAGAACCAATCAGATAAAAAGTTTGACCAATCATTTGATTCTATGAAAAGTCTGATTAGATATTTCAAAATAAGAGACAATTCGCACACATTTGCTTTTGATTTTGATGCATCATCTAATATTGTAAATAATTATACATATGTATCGCTTATGCTGCTTGTACTTTAATGTGTGCAAATCAAAACTAGGTGTATGCAGATCACTTTCCTTTTCAAAACGGTCAGGTGAACAATTAAAATTAGTTGAGAAAGAAAAAGGATTACCAGAAAAACAATTCTCAATCGTTAGTGAAAAGAAGAATCAACAAAACTAGTTACAGGCGATCAACTTCACTGTCATGGTCCAAAGGGTCTCTCTTGCACGTTATCTTATACGAGACAGATGGACACATTCACATAAGCCAAAAGGCCTAATGAGACATTTTTCCAAGTACAAATGTAACACACGCTTGCTTAATTTTTTTTTTAGAAAGGCAACACACGCTTGCTTAATGTTCATTATACACAAAATGATATGTTTTCAACGTGATAACTTGTTGCATAAATTGGCAAAGCTGATTCTTCATGCTAGTAGAGACATGACTAACAAAGGTGCATACCAGATTACACTTCTGCAATATACTAGATGCACATCTACTTGCGATATGACAGCGGACATAATACATTTTAACATAAAGTGAAGACTTACATTTATCATATTCACAATTATGATCAGATACCTTAGTTTGAAAAAAGATACACGGTACTCACCTCATTATTGATATCAACACATTTATGGATCACCGTCTCAATCAACTAGGTGATAAAGAAGTCATTATTGATCTCTTAGGCTAGTTTGTAGTACTGCTAAACTCATATGTGCGTAATAACTAGAAGTGACAGAACCTAAGGCTAACGTAACATTTAGGGTGCAATATTAATGTACATGACAATGACAAGTGACATCATAAGCGTAATTGTTACACCCTTTCTAACAGACTTATGCAGTCTAAGGCTACATTGCCTAACAATACATTATGCCGTATTTGCTTTAGGCTCTTAGCTCTTTCACTTATTGCCATTACGCACACAAGTTTATGAGTACCACACACTTGCCTAAACATCATCACATGAAATTTACTAGCATGATTGTTACACCTTTTGCTGATTGTTTTTAGTATTCAACTTTTCACCTTGTTTTCATTATCTGTGATTCATTTGTTTTGTTTCTTACTGTATAAACTTGTTCACTTACCTTTTAACATCACAAAAAAACTCTCAATGCTAATTAACAATATTCGAAGATTTAAACTAACCTCATTCAAAATCATCTATTCCATGTTTGTACAATTCATTACCTTCATTCAAAGTCCTATATTCCATATTTTAATGTTTAAATTTCCTTTACAGCAACTGCATTTTTATCAAAAACAGAGTCCTATCTTACACCCACTGGAAACTATACATTGCCCTTTAATTATTCCAGCACACAAAGGCATCGTAAGATTCCATCATTGCACAATAATCATCTCACTTCCTCTTTCATCATTATCTCGTCATATAAAAAAATATTGTTTTAATGAAAAATGCACACACATCTCCTCTACACCTTGAATACACTTTTGCCGATATAAGAGTTAGGACTTGATCTCGAAATCTATCGACCGATCGGACACATTGATATTCATACAGACAAGCACTCTCCCATTAAGATATCTTTTTTAACTTAATTTTGTTGCAACTTAGTTAACCACTATCATTTTCTGTCAAATTAACGAATAATGGAATAACTGATCCAAGTCCTTATCATTTCTACCAAAACAATCGATTTTTTTGGCAGAAATGGCACATAATGCTCAAGCATATATAAAAGATACCAAAAGGAACTAAAGGGTGTTCATCATAATGACAATTCTAGCAACAGCTTGAAAATGGATATAGAATTCAAAAAAGATCAAAGCAAGGTTTATTTTCTGGACACAAAAACTATAAAACAAGACTAAAACATATACATAATTTACCGTCATTATGCTAGAAAACAGCGTTGCAAGTCTCCATTCTCAACTTTCACGAATCAAATTTGTTGGCGCGCTTAAAACATACTTAGGTAACTCGTATTTTGCACCTAAAATGTCCCAAATAAGGTAAATGCTAAGAGAACAGAAGCATGTCACAGATTTGACCAACATTAAACATTTATTCATAAGTGAGTTCATTTGGGTTTATGTTTAATCATAAAAAGATTGAAAGAGCCATATGAAAATGTTCAGCTAAAAAGGGAACGGGTCAAATGGGTCTAACATGATAGATGTCCTATGAAAATCTATTTTTAATACATACAATCTCCTCAAATTTTTTTCAAAGCAACATAAAGCACAAAAAAGTGTGTGTCGGTCAAAGACTTAAAGCCACCCATTCAGTACCAAAAATGACCCATTTTAACATGACCCTGTTTTGACCCCTACGTAACCTGCCCAATAAAGGTAACCCACCCTTAGGGACCTCCACCAGCCTGACCCTTAGCCAACATGGAGAAGGTCAAGCGCGCTAACCACAGACATTAAACATGAGCCAGGATTTAAGCCCACCCAAATAATAAATACCAAGAAACTTAAGTGTTTAACTAAGATATACCTCTCTCATCATAACAGACTGTCAAGTCAGCTTTTTGAACTATGACACCCGCACTATCTACTATGACTTGTGCAAGGGTTAAGTCAGCCTCTGCAGCAGCCTGAAGTGCATCCCAGATTTCTGATAATCACAACAAATTACCAGTTGAATTTATCATCATTTATTATATAATCTAATACTTATATGTTAACTTCAGCTTTGTTATTCATTATCCTTTGAAAACAGTAATAGGGCTTTTGGACACCTCCAATGCAAGCTTGATGCACGACCTTTCTTTAGCGGAACGGTCACTCAAAAGCCTTTTGCATTGGAGGACAAAGCTTTAAAATAAAATATCAAATATTAACAGTACTGAGAAACCTTTACAAAGACTTTTGCATTTGATAGGGCTGAGCAAAACCAACCAAAAAACAAACTGAACCGACCCTATTCAGTTCGGTTTTCGGTTTTATATATTATGGTTTTAGGTTTCAGTTCAACTCGGGCCAAAACCAAGAAACCCACACCTAAACCGTCTAAACCAAATCGACCCACACAAAAACAAAACCGACCGGGTAACTGTTCGGTTCTCGGTTCATGTCCTTCCACAAAATCGGTTTTAGATTCAAGTTGGCTTTGGTCGGTTAGGGTCGACTTTGACCCGATGCTCAACCCTAGCATTTGAGATGTTTTTGAGAAGCAGGTTTTAAATTGAAATTTTTTGAATGGATAAAAGGCAAAAGAACAGCGACTTTACGAGGAAATCACCTTTCCGGCCACCATAATGAGGAGCGGTATCCCAGAACTCATCACGCATCCGCTTAAGCTGCTCCCCAGTAATTGGTTCAGAATGCTTCCATGGTTTTGGTTTAGTGATTTTTTTGATTGGGTCTGTCACAAAAAGGAAACCAAGATGAGCAGAATGGTATTTAATGCAGTACCATGTCAGTGGAACACCGGCTTATAACTAGAGAGAAAAAAAAAAAGGTGAAACACCACTTTCATATTAAAGCAATTAGTAGGCAATAAAGATGCCCTAAATTCAAAGAAGCTGCAACATACAAAGAAAACAACATCACATTAAGCTTGTATAAAGTGTGTATTTAACAGAATATAAGCAGTAACAAGTCTAAGAGGTGTTTGGGATTGCTTTTCTTTTTCTGCTAATCAGCTTAGTTTTAAGCAGATAGGCAGTTTGGACGGTTTGTATAAAACAAACTGCATCTGCTTATTTAGTTATATTAGGGTAAAATAAAAAGTTATCAATAAGCAGGTTAGGACCAGCGAATTTAAAAGTGCTTATTCAAGAAGATGAAACTTAAATTACGTTTTAACCTCGTATCTAACCTTAAATCCTGCATCAAATGGATTTTTTTCTAACCAATTATCCTTTTTGGCTCATACTGCATTCATTTACAGCATAAACGAATCCACGAACTGTTTGTTTTTAGGTTGCTTATCTGCTTCTGCTTATAAGCATAAGAACAAGCCGAACTCCCACTAGGGATAACTACGCAGACAGGCAATCGTTACTGTAGAACTGGTGGTCTAACTTTCCACGAAGCATATATGATTTCATTAACTTTCTAAATAGCAATTAATTGCCATTATGAGTCGATTTGATAGAATAAATAAAGAAAACAAGTTTCTTTGGCAGAAAATTCTAACTCAATATAGGCTATGGCATAACAACAACCAACACTTTCGCATCATATGTATATGTAGGACTGAATGGTAACATTCTAGGGGCTAAAAATCTAAGCAATTGGACTCAGTTTGATATTTGTATGTATTTCTAGAGACTCTAATGTCAACCAAAATAGGTCTGTACTTAACATTGAAAGGGAAGAGCGAAAAAGCTGCCCCCTATGGGTGGACAGCATGGTGTGAAGGGAAGGGCGGAAAAGCTGCCACCTCAGCGGCAAGGGCGGCACCCCCACCCCCCTTTTGCCAAGATTTACTCCTTTTTGCGGGGATATTATGCTGATATTTCATTCCAAAAAGGTTTTGTAACTTAGCCAATTGAACTCTTGGACACTTTTGTACTCCAATACTTGAATTTCATCAAATTTAAGCCTTTGGCGTTTTACTAAATACCATCGAGTGACTAAATGCCTACAAACTCTTTTCCACTGTTGAATACATCCATCCATAACCAATAAAGAAGAAACACTTTTTTGTTGATAAAAAATCAAACAACAATCTTCCTAGGGCACACTTTTATCACTATCTCAATATGACATACAGCTACAAATCTACAATGACTTACAGTATATCGACTACATGACTTTCCAATCTATTACCTAAGCCGTACTACTAAAACAACATTTTAAGCCCTAAATTTGCAAACAGTTTCTACCACTTCCTTTAATACATAAATATTTACGATAATCATATCTTCCCATGAAACTTCAACTTCTCCACAATACTTCAATCACGATACTAGAACTTAAACGGCAAATTAACCAATTTTCTTAAAACATACACACATAAGTCTGAATAAAAACAAATATCTAAAACAACATATAGCACAAAACTTCAACCACAAAATCACTGTATCACATATCATCATTCACCTTTTGGCCGACTAATCCACGGGGTTTGAACTCACCGACACACGGACTCAAACCAGGTAAAAACACAAAAAAAGAAAATTTAGGGGGTGTTTGGGTTAGCTTATTTATCTGCCTTATGGGCTGATTTGAATATGGAAAAGCCGATAAGCTCACTCTTTGGAGCTTATGACGTTATCATCTTCAGCTTATTGGCTAAGGCCAATAAGCTCAAGTTAATAAGCTCTAAAGAGTGGGCTTATGAGCTTTTTCCATGTTCAAATAAGCCCATAAGCCAGATAAATAAGCTAATCCAAACACCCCCTTACTTAAACCCAATCTCCTAAACACTAATTAATCAGTCAATTAATTAAAATCCAACAATACCCATATCACAAAACCACCAAAAAAAACATATAAGACATCAAAACAACATTAAAAACACAAAAAGATAAAATCTTTACCATCCCCTTTTGCACGCGATGATCCAGCACAACCCATATTGAAATTAATCAAAAAGATCCAAGAAAACGTTTTATTTGAGGGCAGATTTTAAAGCCCTCAAATTGTGTGTTTGGAAAGTGGGTTTTTGTTGATTTTATAAATAAGAAAAAGTGGATGATTGATGAAAGATAGGAAGAGAAGGTAAAAAAAGGAAATGATTATGATGAGTTGTCAATATTTTTACCTAATGTGGTTTAACCTACTTTTTATTCATATACACACGTGGAGGTCACGTTTTCGGGTTTGTGTGTATCTGCAAAAAAGTGGCTTAGATTGGTTTTTGATAACTTGAATTCGGTTTGGGATTCACGCGATTTGCAATCTCAAATGAGGCTAGTTGTGTTGTGTTGAGAAAGCGTTTAAGCAATTTCTTGTAAGCATGCTTTAGCTTCGGTTTTTCGAAGTCTTAGGTAGTGTTTGATAATGACTTTAAAGAGTCTTAATTTAAAAATAGACAAACTTATTAAGTCATTAATTGAGTGTTTGTTTTGTGTTTAATTTAAATGGATAACCTTGTAGAAAAAATTAAGGGAATGAGGGTCTCCATATTAAGTCATCACTTTTATCCTACTTTTACCTATTTACCCTCTCACTTCTTAACATCTAATTCAACACTTATTTTAAATAATATAAAATGGTATAACAATAATTTTTCTAATTCAGACACTTTATTCAGCACACAAAACAAACAACATTTGTTCATTAAACAGACAGCATATATCCAGACAGACACTTTAATTTAACAGGACTTAAAAAAAAAAAAAAAAAAAAAAAAAAAAAAAAAAAAAAAAAACCCTTAGGCTTCTTTTGTGTCGTTTAGCTGAAATAAGACAAAGTATCGTTAGTTTGTTCTGGGTTTTAAATCCGAGACCAAGCTTCGATTTTGGTATGAGTTTTAGTGAGATAAACTAGAGAGAGAAAATAGTAAGCAGCAGAGTGTGTTTAATTATGTGTCGTTATCGGGGTGGACGACTTAATTTATAATACCTGGTCCATGCTTCGCGACACGAGGATTGTGGAGACGAGGTTGTCCTCATGGTGCAACGAGAGAATCGTTGTTCGAAACGAGCCTTAGCTTTCGGGGTTCGAGTTGTTGTAACGTACTCGGCGACCATTGTGGCTATAGCATTGTTCCTTCCGTAATACATCGTATGATGGTTGTCAGCGTCTGCCTGCCAAGCTCCGGAAGAAACTAATCTTCTTCGCCATTGCCTCCGAACCTGGCATAACTTACGTTATTCTAGCTTCTCCAGGGGACCGTTTCAACGTAAACTGAGTGTTCCAATCTTTCGTAAGGGATGTTTGACTAAGAGTATTTAGCTCCTCCAGAAATTTAAAATTATTAGCGATAGCTCAAACCATAAGCACATAAAAACAAGATCCAGCACGCTAGGCTCGCGTGCCAAGACCAGCACGTCATATTCTGTTTTCGCGCGCTCAATTTTTCAAAATCGGCTTACCTTTTACCCGACAAAGTTTGATATTTCAATATAGGTTCATACATGATATTTAAGATATTTTATAATATCGCAAGTAGATTATGACTTAGAGAGGTTGTGAGGTGCTAGTGTATGATTTCCGTGCTTATTATGATTAGGGTCTAATAACTATTTGTTGTAATTACTTTTATATAAGTATTAAATGACCCCTAACTCATATTTTGATTGGAATAAAAGCTCGTTTGCTTGAGGACAAGCAAATCCCAAGTGTAAGGGTATTTGATGAGACGAAAAGTGTTACGCTTTTAGGGGGTCATTTAAGCCCTAATTCGTATAAATGTGATCAAATATTGCCCTAAATCGTTCCTTTTGTCATTTTAGGTACTTTTGAGAGGAATTCTGGAAAACATGCATATTCGGACGTTTTTGGAGCATAAAAGTGAAGGAAACGACAAAGTCTCAAAAGATGAAGATTTACAACCTGACGGCATCAGAAGTCACAGGTGAACCGTCAGAAAGCGTTGACAAAAGAGCGGAATAATTTTCAAATTACGGCCAGAGAAAATTTGGGTTTAACACCTGACGCCGTCAGGTTTAGGAAATAGTAGCGTCAGGAGTAAAGTTAAAGAGTGACGGCCAGGAAGGTTTTATAAGCTGACGGCGTCAAAAGTGGATTAGGCCATCGAGAAACTAATGGCGGCGAGCTTGACGGCGTCAGCCTTATAACCTGACGCCGCAGAGTGGTAAATATCTATATATATTTTCTAATTTTTCATTCTTAGGTGGAACTTTGTGGAGAAACTTTTAGGCAAACAA
>LBNU01033997.1:21304-38004 GCA_014162995.1 Artemisia annua
ATACTGTGAGTCAGTTTCTTCATCATCTACCACTTTTCTTCCGATCCTAGTAAATACTGGGTGTCGGCGACTATGCCTCTCGCGCCTCTTATTTCGGTGGCGCGGTGGAGATGCTTCATCATCAGGGTTGAAGTTGAGCCGGGATTGTAGGCTCTGGTTTGACCTCTTTTTCGCTTCCTCCCGCATGAGAGCAGCCAGGGTTTCGTAGTTTTGGGACACGAAATCGCTTGGCGCTACTTTCGGCGCGACTCCAGTAAGTGCGCGGATTTCTGTCTCCACGTCAGGACCCCTGTTCCGAATAGGCGCATCTGGCGGTTCGGTAAGGTTCACTTCTGGCATGGTGAAGGGAGTGCGCTGTAGATCTTCCACGCCAGTACTTGTCGTAGTAGCGTGGATAGTTCCCGCAAGGGGTCCTAGGCGCACTGGTTGTTCCAGATCTGAGTCTGATCTTTGATTCCTAGGCGCATTGGTTGTTCCAGTGGCCTGTTTAGGAGCTGCATCACTTTGCTGCTTTTTCCCATGTAAGTTGCCATGCGTTTTCTTCGCCTGCGGAGTCCGCTGGTTTAGGTTTCCAGAATTTATCATTCTAGTAGTTAGCAGAATTCTTAGTGTATGGTCCCACGGATGGCGCCACTTGTTGATACAAAAGTTGGGCGTTCCTTGTTTGAGTATCAATTGGATCTTAATGCTTGAGACCTGCGCACTAAGAAAGCAAAGAAACACCGTTAGGCTTATCGTGGGATTGTCTCCCATGATTACCCTCCGGCGTGAGAGTAAGTAATTGGTTTTTAGGGTTTGTGGAAGAGTTAGGGTTGTGATATCGTACCTTTAATGATAGCCGAGATACCCTTTATATATATACACGAATCCTTGTTGGTTTCGTGTTCCTTACCCTTCGGCGTATCCCGCCTAAATCGGTTGTTTGATACATATCCCATAAATAAGAGATATCCTATATCAAAACCATAAATATCTTTGGGTTTGGGCTTGCGTGAGCCCAAACTGTTATCGTAATAGCCCATTCGTGGTCGGGTTCGTGACCCGAGTGCGGACTATACGTCATCACTTGTAATCGTTCGGTTAAAGTTGATAAGGCATTCTTGTCGACTATTGTATTTCACTTTTGAATAAAAGAATAAGTTGTTGGTTGCTCTGTCTATCTCTTTGATACCATCGCACAGTAACTAAAGGGATTATTTAGTAAATTTTCGTTACACAAATAGTCAAAGATTTAACATAGAGTGTTTTTGTAATTGCATATAATGATAGGAACAAATCAATCTGTTAAGAGTTCTTTTAGAAAATGCCACTAAATAGAACTATTTTTGTTCGTTTATGAAAGTGAGATTGTAGATGAACGGTAAATCACACTTCACAAAAATGTTGATAAAAGAGTAAATCACACTTTCACAAATGATAATACAAGAATATTTGAGTGGGACAAAACTAGTACGTTTTTCTTGTTTTTTACACGGGTTTGTCAATTAGATTTCTACGTTAGAGCACCAAATATAGCCTTCTTGGCCTTCAAGGTCATGCACCCAATGCACATCATCTAGCATCTCACACTCCATGTTCAAGGTATTGGCGAACCCCCCATTCATGATCTCCATCCCAAATCAGTACATGGAAACAAATCGTGCATTACATAATAGATGGTGAAGTATCATAATAATAAGTGACTGACATCCTGTGTAATTAGTGATTCATAACAAGAATTTCTTGGCCTAATTAAGATTGGCTGAAAGAGATGAAACATCTATAATGTCCGTGAACCATACCTAGTATAGTAGTATGCTTGTGAAAACAAGTTAAGTTCAAAAATTATATCATCCTCTTAGTAATTTGTAAGGTTTTAGGTAGATACCAACATTTACCAATCAAGCTAAGTTCATAAACTCTAAATTTATAATGTTCCAGCACAAAATGAACTAAACCAATATAAGAAGTCAAATATCGTCTCCAGCAAAAGCATGCATCCAAAATAGCAAAACTCCTCTATAAATGACATTTAAGATGGTAAAAGAAAACGCCTAAAAAGGTAAAACATGTAATAGGATGAGCGTTAATGAACGTTTTAAATCCTTGATAATATTTGAAGTGATGTAACGGAACAATTATCTTGCAACAGTCACCACCACGATCATTGCATGATTGCTCCTAAGAAGGCACTGCAAGAAACAGATAAAAAGACTAAAAAATGTAAGAATCAATCCATCGCTCTAATATCGAACATCTTTTAAGCTCACTATCATATGTTTAAACTTTTACATGACAACTAAAATGTTGGCAAAATCTCATTTCTGAAACAGATAAGAATCTTTTAACTTAAAGCCATATATATATTCTCGAAAACTTCAGATCCATAAAAACAATAGAATTACTAAAAACTAGCTAGTATTTTTGATTTATAGAACATACTGTATGTTGAAGCATCAATATGCTCAGGGAGTTCTTTGATATGCGTATTATTAATGTTTATTTGCACATCCACCTTCGGAAACAAGTTTATTGATGTAATGATAAAACATTTAACAATTTGATATATATTCAACTGAAATTGTAACTAATCCAAAGTTTACTATTCCCTTTGCTTATGCTTTTAGAGGTGGAATGCTTTGCTCAAAATAGAAGAAATTTTGTGGATCAACAACACCTTTCACCAATGCCAACTTCCTGAAATTGTTACCAAAATACTTGCTTCCCCACTGCATTGCGGCTTCCGAGTAACTTGTGTTATTTGCATTCTTATTTTCACCTAAATCCAAATCCCTATAGTTCACATAAGTTGATCTTGGATTCTTCGACACATATGGTTTCATATTTGTATACATCCTTCTCATCCAACCTATATGTTTATCTGATGCATCACTATTTTCCCATGTCTGAAAGTATTGTATGTTATACAAATACCCTTTTCTATGCGGATATGGAGTACTCGTTTCTCCAATCTCGTCCATCCTTCCACCATGTGGTTCCATTATAAGGATCGGGTTATCATCCTCCAACATCCAATTCCATATGTCTTGTAATCTTTCTTTAGGAATTGGTGCTTTCACGTAATCTGATTTAGCATTGAAGTATTTTCTAGCCTCAGGTTTCCTATCTCTTAGAACACTTGTGTCTGGATAATTCGCGAAAAATAGTATGGATTCAATCCAACTTATTTCACTACAATCTTTTGCTTGCAAACCCAATTCGGGAAAGCTATTGTTCATGGTTTTAAGGAGGTTATCAACTGTTCCAAGAAACATCGAGTTGAATATAACTTTTATTGTTCGGCTACCTCCCCCGGTTGAACCAGGTAGAATTATAACTCTAATGAGCAAATATTTACTTAGTTTACTCCCTATGCTTTGCCACTTATTGAAAAGATCCGACCCACCTTGTTCTAAAGTCTTGGAAAGACTAAAGACCGAAACTTTATCAGGAACACTAATAAGTTTCACCTTCCAAGCTACCACAATACCAAAGCTTCCACCACCACCTCCTCTTATTGACCAAAACAAATCTTTCCCCATAGCTTTTCTATCGAGTATTTTTCCGTTAGCGTCAATGATCCTAGCATCCACAACATTATCAGCGGCCAGACCATATTTTCTTACAAGAATACCAAGCCCTCCTCCACTTAAGTGCCCTCCAACCCCTATAGTCGGGCAGACCCCCGCTGGGAAGCCAAGATTTTTATTATTTTGGGAAACCCAATAATACAACTCACCAATAGTTGCACCAGATTCAACCCATGCAGTCTTCTTACTTGAGTCGATATTTATCGACCTAAGTTTTTGGTGGTCCAGAACCACAAAAGGGACTTGATCATGAGAACTATATGAAAGTCCTGCATAGTCATGTCCACCACTTCGGATTCTGACTCGATAACCAAAATTTTTGGAACATGTTACTACGGATTGGACGTGTGCATATGTCAAAGGGGTGATAATAGCTAGTGGCTTTGATGTTGTGGAGGCTGAAAACCTAAGGTTTACTATAGTTGATTGGAGAATAGATGAATATTGTGTGTTGTTTTGGGTTAACACAGAATCTGAATTTTGTGAGAGGCATTGAATAAATTTATCATTTGATGATTGTGAAAATGCTAAAGGGAATAAAATTACAAGAACACTTAGTAGTATTTTAGTGATGATATGTAGCTCCATATTGTTTCTTCGATTGGNAGTTGATTGGAGAATAGATGAATATTGTGTGTTGTTTTGGGTTAACACAGAATCTGAATTTTGTGAGAGGCATTGAATAAATTTATCATTTGATGATTGTGAAAATGCTAAAGGGAATAAAATTACAAGAACACTTAGTAGTATTTTAGTGATGATATGTAGCTCCATATTGTTTCTTCGATTGGGGTACGCCGATCCTTGGAAACGTTTGGGGAAACGTTTCTCGATCACCTAAAACTCACGTTTCCTAGCTTGAAATAAGTTTGTGTTACAATGGAATAAGAAAAAGAAAAAAGAAAAAAACAGTGAAGAAGCAGATTTGAAAATAGAAGACGAAGAGAAGAAGATGATCGTTGATGGAAAAGAGAGATGGTGAATAT
Organism: Artemisia annua; assembly: GCA_014162995.1. Classification (NCBI taxonomy): domain Eukaryota; kingdom Viridiplantae; phylum Streptophyta; class Magnoliopsida; order Asterales; family Asteraceae; genus Artemisia; species Artemisia annua. The sequence continues at coordinate 25,860 of LBNU01033997.1, forward strand.
AACGTACATACACTAATCAATGCCACCCCACAACTAATTACGGAGTAACTCTTTAGACAAAGCGGGGTAGTATTTGTTTCATTGGCAGTTTAATTTATTTATTTAACTTCTTGTTCATGTTTATCTTTAACTTGATGGTCAAGAGTTTTTTAATGAAAGATGTCATAGATGAGATTTAAATTCATTTTGAGGATACCACAACTAATTCATGTTTTCTTTTCTTTTTTCTTCTTTTTTTCCTTATTATTATTATTTATTTATTTACTTTTTTTTTATCATTATTTTTTTTTGGAAGACAATTTGATAGTTAAGAGTTTTTAATTAATCATTATGAGTATTTCATAGGATTTTTGAATGTTGTGTACTTTTTTTTGGCGTATAAAAACGTTACGGGTCAAAACAATAAGAAGTGGATTCAAAAAAAAGTTTAGGGACGATGGATGCAATTTTCGCTAAACCAGAGGTACCATTTACGTAATTTACCCAATGGACGGTGGATGCAATTTTCACAAATTCACTAGGCAAAATGGTCATCACAAGTTTTCAGTACCCATAAAAGGTCAATAAAACGAGAAAAATGTACTGAAAAACAAAAATATTTGTTCGTTACTCAAAAAAACAAATGATGTCAAGTATCAGATTTTTTTTTAAAACATTACGAGTTGTTAAAATTTTAATGAGTCTTTTCTTGCTTATTTGCAAACGCCATTTCGAGTTTAATGTTTATACGAAATAAATATTATGACAAAACCTTTTTAAATGAGAAGTCTTTGTATAAAAATAAAAATTAATAATCGCATTATTATGATGATGACTATACAACAATTTTAAATTCAGATTTAGTATACCATTACCTACTCAAAACTCAAATTTAGATATTCATTTACTATGATTATGATTTTGCAACAATAATGATCTTAAAATCGACTATACTGTACTATCACTCGCCCAAAACTTAATTTTTAAAACAAAATCTAATAATCTCATTTACCATCATGATCATGACCTTGCAACAATAATGGTTTTAAAACGAAATTTTACGTACCATGATGATGATTTTACGAAAGTAATTATTGTGATACCTGATTTATTATAGTTTAACTACAACAAATAATTATGTAGGAGTATTTACATAAAATATTTCATTATGTATCATAGATTTTTGTTGAATGAAGAATTTGACTTTGTTTAACTGACATTGCGTCGAACATTATGTTGTTTAAATTTAACAATTGATATCATGTTGTACACAATATGCGTGTTTAGTAGCAAGTAATGACTTGATAAAGTTTTTAAAAGTTTGCTTTTTCAGATTTCCATATTTAAACTTTCAATAAATATTGCATGAGTTGTTGTTATAAGTACGACGTATATTAATTTTCATATTACAGTAATTTGTGCTTACATTTTTATATTTGACTTCCCGTTAATAATAATTTTAGACGCATTTAATTTTCAAACATGCATATGCACATGTTAAACTTATAAAAATGATATGAGTCGTTATTGAACACAAATTTTAAACGAAAAGAAAACATTTTTCCGGACATCCTTACTTAAACTTATAAAGAGGAACAATATGACATATTTACAGTCGCATCCATTTACACATTACAATAACCCGTGTTTTTATTTTGATATTTAAAATCACGTGCATAAAATGAATTTAATCTATATTAATAATAGTATCTATAACTAACAACATATATGCTGTTTTTTTTAATATAAAGTCTTTGAAGTTTAAAGTCTAAAATGGTATTTGTTTATTTAAAAAATTATTAAAAAAATATGAGAATTAATAAGTTTACACTTAGCTTCATATTTATTTAATAACTTCAACAACTAAAGTTTTATTAAATACTTTTCTTTTCTTTACTTTTTTTCTCAAGATGGACACGTATGTTTCGATACATATTTATTTTTTGGATGAAATTTAGATAAGGTTGACCAAATGGAAGCCAATTTTTACTTTTATTGGCCAATGAGGAAAGTTCAATACGGAACAAAAAATATTTAAAGAACAAACCGCTGCATCTCAGCCCTTGATCTAATTTTGATCCAACGGTTACATTTACACTCATTTGTCTAACTCATTTAGCTGTAGGGGTGGTTGTGTCTTTTCATTACCGAACATTCATCAGATCTAATCTTTTCAAACCCAATAAATCTTTACTAAATAATTTGCTTCTCATTGCCGGCGGTGGCGAAGTTAGATTCTTACTTGACGGTGGAGATTGCGCCGGCGTTAGTGGAGTTGTGAGATTAGGAGGTGATTGTGGTTCGCCGGAGAAACCACGAATACAAATGTCTTGCTGTCAGTTGCAGGAGGTGGAGCGACGTCGTTTGGATCGATTTTGAATAAGGTGCGTAGGTATCTAAGTTGGCCGGACATTTTGGTCGGAGGTGACTAACAAAGAAGATGAAGATGAAATAAGGTGAAGCGACGTCGTTTGTATGTTTATTGAATTTATTCTTTGCAAAAGGGTGAGAGTGAGAGAAATAATTTTAATTGTACAGCCAATGAATGGTCAATAGGGACCACGTACATGTCTAAAAGAGTACTAGACAGTAGACATACAGTTTTGTACAATAGTTTTTAACTTTTTTATAAAGTAAATGTATATTTTTTTAGAAACCTTTTAACCTTGGTGTAAAAAAGAGGATAGTGGAAGTCTCGTTAAAAATAAAGACCATTTTTTTAAACTACACTATATTATAATCCGTGAATTGTTAGGCTAGTTTACTTGTTCAAAATTTTCATTTTTTTTAAACTACGCTATATTATAATGGAAGTCTTGTAAAAAATAAATACCATTGAAGTCATTTTTTAAACTACATAATATTATTTTTTTTAAACTACACTATATTATTGTGTAAATCCCATGGGATTCTGTATAAATCCCATAGGATTCTGTATGAATCTCAAGGGATTCATTGTGAATCCCATGGGATTCACATTGAATGGGATTCACAATGAATCCCTTGAGATTTCACACAGAATCTCATGGGATTTACAATGAATCCCTGTGATTTCACACATAATCCCATAGGATTCACAATGAATCCCATGGGATGCACCAAATAATCCCATGTGATTCATACTGAATCCTTTGTGATTTATCGACAAGATAAATCATACAGAATCCCGTGGGATTTTTTTACGGATCCCGTGGGATTTTTCTGGATGAAAATTTTGAAAAAAAAAGTTCGTCTTTTTACGAATCCCGTGGGATTTTTTGGACTGAAATTTTGAAAAAAAATTTCGTCTTTTTACGAATCCCATGGGATTTCTTTACGAATCCCGTGAGATTTTTCTGGACGAAAATTTTGAAAAAAAAAATCGTTTTTTTACGAATCCCATGGGATTTTTACGAATCCCATGGGATTTTTACGAATCCCGTGGGATTTTTCTGGACGGAAATTTTGAAAAAAAAATCATCTTTTTACGAATCCCATGGGATTTTTTACGAATCCCGTAGGATTTTTCAGGACCGAATTTAAAAAAAAAAGTTCGTCGAAAGTATATAACAATGCATATCTATAGAAAGATGATTTAATTCTCGTCGCGATGGTATATTTTTCGTAGCTTGAAGATTTACCGTTTGAAAGATATGTTGTTTTTAAAAAAAAGGTGGAAAGTGGGTTTTATATTAAATGAGCTAAAATGTCAATTTTGTCCTCCCTTTGTTATTTTTTGATTTGATCTTAGCCATTAGATGAAAGGTGGATGGATGGTTGAGATTGATTTATTTGTTTTTTAAGTGATACTTGTTTTGCATAGATCTCACCTCATTGGCCAATAGGATGACTCGCTATTGAAACTGAGCTCTCCTATTAGTTAATAAAAAAGTTGATTGTCACAAAATATTATTTCCTTATTATATACTCCCTCCGTCTTAAATTATAAGTCCATTTTGACTTTGCACAAAGTTTAATAAATCCCCACTAAATAATTTATTCACCAATCAAATATCTTCTCTCTCCACTAAAATGTCATTTGATTGGTTGAAATAGAAAATGGGCAAATAATTTGGGACAACCAAAAACAAGAAAATGGACTTATAAATTGGGACGGAGGGAGTAAAAGATTATAGACTGATTACACATAGATTATCATCACCTAGGGGTTTTCTCACATTGTGTTGTAAGAATGGTTATCTAAATATGCATTTTGAAGTTGGCAACAACAAGTAAGTGAAACTTAAATCTGATCAAGTTTGGGTTACAAGTGCAGAACTAGTGAAATAAAAAATAGCAATACATCAAATCATAAAAGACTTAATATATTTAACACAATTAATATTGAAGTGTTAGCTCTCTTATAATTCTTTTTCAATGTTTACTAATTTTTGAAGTTTTCTTTGAAACTGTATAATCTAGTGTCACAACAAATGTCCTCATTTTTGGAAGAAAAAAAATCTAGTTGGTACCAAATATAATAAACGATGACAAACTTTTAGCTACCCATCTACTTATATTAACAAATGTTAAATTACAAAATCTACAATTTTTTTATGCTGTAAAAAGTTATCACGTCTACAGTTAGTTTTTTTTTTCTTTTATTTTTTTTTTTATTATTTTTTTTGAACGGCTGAAAGAAAATGATAGTTTTATATGAAGCTTATTTATAACGTTGGCCTAAAAACAAACAACTTTTGTTTTGTTTCGATTTGAGTCAATATTATTTATGACTGGAAAACTGCGCCATAAGTTATTTAACCTTCTTGAAATTGTTAGGCTAGTTCTAGTAAGGATTGACGATCGACAAACTCGATCTCCCTATCGATCGCCAGGTGATTTTGGGACAAGTTGGTCGTGACCACGATCGATACAGTTTGGCTTCTCTCTCTCTCTCTCTCTCTCTCTCTCTCTCTCTCTCTCTCTNGTGAGAAAGCACCAAAAAATATATGTATATTGATTGTGTGTGTTAGAGTGTTTGTGCGTGTGGCGAAGAAGATGATTTTTTTTAGGAGCTTTTCCAAGTTGAAACGGACGAAAACTTAAGAAAACGGACAAAAAAGTATGAAAGCGTAAAAAACATGTTTGAAAACGGACAAAAATGTAGGAATAATAGACGAAAACGTAAGAAAATGGACGAAAATGGGGCAAAAAACGGGCAAAAATGTATGAAAGCGTAAAAACACATCTGAAAACGGACGGAAACCTATAAAAAATGGACAAAAACGAAAGAAAACAAATGAAAACGGACGAAAATGTATGAAAACGGACGAAAACGTATGAAAACGAACTAAAACGTAAGAAAACAGACGAAAACGTATGAAAACAGGCGAAAACGAAAGGTAACGGACGAATAAATATGAATACAGACGAAAATGTATGAAAGCGAAGAAAAAAACGTGAATGTAAAAAAACATTAATGTAAAAAAACGTAAATTAAAAAAAAAGACAAAAAAAACAAAATTAAAAAAAGACAAAAAAAAATAAAAATAAAAAATAAATAAATAAATAAATAAGAAAGACAAAAAGACAAAGAAAGAGAGAAAAAACATGGACTTAGGTTTCCATATTTAATCTTAGGTTAATCCCAATCATTAGATCAAACTAGATGGATGGTTAGGATTTATCCTTTGGTATGCACCAAAATAAGTGTATGCAATTGAATTTTTCTCTACTTCTTTAACAACACGTAGGGCTTTTTAGAATGTGTGAAATAATATACAAAATACGTTGATCAAAGAATTGGATAGGCAGAGTTGAATTCTAAGAAATGGAACTGATTATGTTTGCATGATTGCATCACTTGTTTCATTAGAAACGGGCTATATAAACCCTCAAGTACTACAAAGATCTGATAACATCAAATAGTACCGATATTTTAGTGTTAATTCCCCCTATTATACTCATCTTTTGTGTCATTTTGTTAGGATATATACTCTTGTTTGTTTATATTCTGTTTTTAGGATAAAGATGAGCTTAGGAACGAAAATACGCGAAAATGGAAGGTTATTTATGAAAATAATTGAAGTATGCGGAATCTACACTAACTACAGTGTAGAGATGTGCTCCACCTACGCCGTAGCATTTTCTGAAGACCAGTCAACGCTTATCGAAGATCTACGACGTAGTTAACATTACAGACTACGGCGTAGTTTATCCTAGAAGACTTCTACGGGCGTAGCAAACATTCAAGCTATGCCGTAGGTCCCTAATTTAAATAGTGAAGAATAATCCGTGATCCTTGATGAAGTTACGGCGTAGTTCCCTAGATAACTACGCCGTAGAAGTGCCAGCGATAGTTCTACGCCCATAGCAATTGATCAAGCTACGGCGTAGTTGCAAATTACAAACGCTACAGCGTAGTCAACCCTAGAGCTACGCCGTAGCATAGTCGGGCACTATAAATACCAGCCCTGATTCTGAGTTTTACATATCACTTTGTAGAACCGTAGAGGGGGTGAATACGGTTTCTTAGGCTTTTTAAATGTTTAAAAACTTTAAGCCGCAAGAATCACCAAGTGGTTGTACAAGAATCCAACAACCACAAACACAACCAAAGTATATAAGGCAAGTAAAGAACACAACCATATATACTGGTTCGGGATGGGGGGTTTATATCATCCATACGTCCAACTACGAATCCACGACACCAATACTATTACTCTAGTATAATCCTTTCGGTGGACTACAAACCATTACAATTCACTCCACCGATATTCCCTAATATCGATGCTCACAAAGAAGGAGTTACTCACCAACGGTTATTCTGCCTTCGGAAACCACCCAAAAGAATCTCCCGATTCAACTTAACCTAAGGGTCACCAAGACCACTACCAAGACTTCCCACCGGAAGTATCAAACCCCAACTAGATACTCAATGATCTAGGCTTGGTCACCAAGACACAAGACTTCCCTTACAAACAATTGAATGAATGAATGTTTGTTTAATCAAACCCTAACCTAACCTAGAGATTCGATTCTAATAGAAAGGGTATAGAGATAGAAGACCCTCGACACAATTAAAAGAGTGGATTAGGTTCTTGTGATTCTTCCCTCGCAAGGAGGCGTGTTCTTTCAAAGATGTTAGTGTGAGGAATACAAGAGCAAAGGTGGGTGTTTATAGGCAAAGACCCATCTTGGGTAAAAGTTAACGAGACTGGCGCGTCGCCCGCGCAGGCAACGCGCCAGGACCTCTGATGCTTTTTCGCAATTTGGGTGTTTGGCGTTATAAATACCTAACCTTGGTAAACCCCCAGTTGTACTTCACACATTTAAACCTTAACATTAATCAATCTAAGGTTTACCAACTCAGATAGCCAATTTGGAAAATGTTTTATGAAGTGTTTATGAGAAAACCAATTATCAAGGATAGAAAGGATAATTGGGTAGGGGTAGAATGGGTATTCCTCACATGGCATAAAAGAGAGAAGAGAATATGCCATGGGATATTCCTCTATAGGGAAGAGTGAGTGAGGTTGGGTTAAGAATGAACCATGGTTAGGTTAGGAGTAACCAAGGTTGGGTGAGAAAGAGGTGTGTTGAGAACAAACCATGGTTGGGTTAGAGAGTGAACCATGGTTGGGTTTAAGGGTATATCCAAGGGAATATTCCATCCTTGGAGAGAAAGGGTGAGTGAAGGGTTGAGATGTGTTTGAGAGGAATGGATGGTTAGGATGAAGAGTGTTGGTATGTGTGAAAACACATACCCTTTGTTGACCAAATTAAGACCAAAAAGACCAAAAACTAACGAATAAATGCCAAACATATGTGTTTTTGCGCTTTTGTACATGCAGGTAACAAAATATGAGAAAATGACAAAAACCGAGCCAAAATCACCAAAAACGAGCACGAGATGTGGAAATAGTCTACACCCCGTTTAACCTTGCAAGAAACCTCGTACCTTCTGGGGCCTTCTGCCAACGTGTCAGGAGATATCTAATCATTGCACACATGGACAAATGAAGCAAGCTTATTGGATGGAACCTCCTGGATCATGATACAAGGGTCAGGAAGGATAAAGATGATGATAAGTCGGTGGGATATGCTCGAATAGCCTAGAATTATCTTCTGGCAGCTTCTAAACCGCCTCTCATAGGCTATAAATAGAGACCCCTGCCATGGTTGTAAAAATGTAAACGTGTAGAATTTAGGAGTCAAAATTAGGGTTTAATAAATGTTCTAGCTTTAAGTTTAATGTAATATTGTTTACTTCTTATTGTAATCTGCTTCTGTTTTTAATAAAAGTTTACATTTTGTGTTTAATATGTTTTAAGCTTATTTACTTTCAAGTTAAAATTTTCTTAAAAAGCCTTTTCCACTTTCTTGTTTAAAAAGCTCTTTTAGATTAGTTTTAAAATTAGATAAAGTTCTGTACAGTTTATATATATATTAAAAAAAAAATTACATATATAGTTACACAGTGGTATAAGCTTCTACAAGCTCGTATTTCCACTCTCATAAGCTCATAAAAGCTGCTCTATAGCTCTTGTGAGTTTATGTCATCTTCCATAGTACAAGTTCCTTTCATAGCTAGTTCCAAGTAATTGCATATCTCTATATTAGCTTATTTATTGTTAGTTATAGCTTATCTGTGCCTAGTTTAGCTTATTGTTACTATTTTAGTATGTGTGTTTAGCTTTTACATATCCTAGATTAAAAAATTGCTAGCCTACTGTCCTACTAGTATAACGTGCATTACTGTGATCTTGGTGTTCTAGGTCTGATTTTACTGGTCTAATAGCTTTTAAATGAGTTAAGTTACTGAGTTTGATCCTTAGGTTGGTGTCATTAAGCTTAGAAATCTAAAAGTTAGTGTTAATTGTTACATTAAGGGGTGTTTGGATCAGGTATAGTCTAGGTGTTCTTGCTATCTGTTTGTTGGTTTCTCTGCATAGGTAGTTGATGAGACGAAAAGTGTACCCGTTTTAAGGGGTCATTTAAGCCCTAATTCGAGTAAATGTGATCAAATATTGCCCTAAATCGTTCCTTTTGTCATTTTAGGTACTTTTGAGAAGAATTCTGGAAAACATGCTAATTTGGACGTTTTTGGAGCATAAAAGTGAAGAAAATGACAAAGTCTCAAAAGAAGCTGGAAAACCTACCTGACGGCGTCAGAGTCACAAGGTGACGCCGTCAGCCAACGTTGACAAAGGAGTAAAATCAGATTACACTAGACGCCCTATGAAGAAAACAAGATGTTTACACCTGACGGCGTCAGGTGTTAGAGAAAGTAGGCCGTCAGGTGTTAAGCTAAAGAGTGACGGCCCAGAGCACATTTACAAGTGACGGCGTCAGAAGTAAATCTAGGCCATCCGAGAACCCTAATGACGGCGAGCTGACGGCGTCAGAACCCATAACCTGACGCCGTCAAAATGTAAAATCTATATATACTTTTCTATTTTTCATTCATTAGGGTGGAACTTTTGGTACAAGTTTGGGAAAAACCCTAAAGACGAATTTGGCTGTATTTTCAAGGGTTTTTCACCCTTGAATCCTTCATGTTCAATTGAAGATAAGTCCTCACTTAAATTAATCAATATGTCTATGTGTTGGTTAATCATATCTTATGCTTGTCTTTCAATTAACATGCTAGGCTAGATTTTTCTTGTGTTTGCTTAGATCTAATGAAACCTAACTATTAATTATTGGTTGATTGGTGTGTTATTACTTTTTTTGGATGAATGTTTCATCAATGTTAGGCTTAAGAAAACTGACAATACTCCTATATGGTAACATGCTTGAACGTCTTAAGAAACATGTAACTAATGCGTACTAGGTTATTAAGGTAGTATTTAACGCATGAGCCACTGTTTACAATCCCTATGATTATGTGTACACATAGTTGTTGATGAGACGAAAGTGTTACGCTTTTAGGGGTCATTTAGCCTAATTCGTATAAATGTGATCAAATATTGCCCTAAATCGTTCCTTTTGTCATTTTAGGTACTTTTGAGAGGAATTCTGGAAAACATGCATATTCGTACGTTTTTGGAGCATAAAAGTGAAGAAAAGACAAAGTCTCAAAAGATGAAGATTTACAACCTGACGGCGTAAAGAGATCACCAAGGTGACGCCGTCAGAAAGCCTTGACAAAAGAGTGGAATCCAATTTTCAAATGACGGGCCAGAAAGATTTTGGGATTTAACACCTGACCGCCGTCAGGTGTTAGAAGATGTAGGCCGTCAGGAGTTAATTTAAAGAGTACGGCCCAGAAGGCAATAAAGGGTGACGACGTCAGAAGTGGATCTAGGCCATCCGAGAAACCTAATGGCGCGAGCTACGGTCAACCCTATAACCTGACGCCGTCAGAGTGTAAATCTATATATGTTTTCTAAATTTTCATTCATTGTGTGGAACTTTGTGGAGAACTTTTAGGCAAACCCTAAAGACGAATTTCCTGTGACTTTAGGGTTTCAACCCTTGGAACCCTAGTGGCTTAATTAAGGTAAGTCCTTCACTTTAATTCAATCAATATGTCTATGTGTTGGTTGTCTATCTATCTTGCTTGTCTTTCAATTAACATGAGTAGCTAAATTCCTAGTGTTTGCTTAGATCTAAATGAAACCTAACTATTAATTATTGGTTGATTGGTGTGTGTTGTTGTTTGTTGGGATGATTGTTCATCGATGTTAGGGCTCAAGAAAACTTGCCAACCTCCTTTATGGTTAACGTGCTTGAATGTCTTGGGGAAACATGTGTCGGGCATACAGGCTATTAAGGTAGTATTTAACGCATGAGCCACTGTTTACAACCCCTATGGGTTGTGCGTGCATGGCTAGGGCGAGATAGAGCTCATGAGAATTGGAGAGATATGTATGCCACTCCATGAGTTATTAGGAATACACCCTTCATCCACACAAGTGACCACCATATCAATTACCGGTAAAAGATAGTTAGGGAGTAATGAAATCTAGGTAAACACAACTTTCTCAATATTGTTTTCACAACCACAATAGTTTAGATATTTATTTATTTAATTTGCATAAATAGTAAACTTGGTAGTTGATTAACAAACTAATCCGCCTTCCTCGCAAAAAACCAAGATTTTAATGTGCTTTCATAAAAATATAAAAATACAAAAAGAATCTTCCTTCCACCCTTAGTCCTATTANNNNATGTGTAGCTAAATTCTCTAGTGTTTGCTTAGATCTAATGAAACCTAACTATTAATTATTGGTTAATTGGTGTGTGTTGTTGTTTGTTGGGATGATTGTTCCATCAATGTTAGGCTCAAGAAAACTGGCCAAACTCCTTTATGGTAACGTGCTTGAACGTCTTGGGAAACATGTAGCCGAGGCTTACTAGGCTATTAAGGTAGTATTTAACGCATGATACACTGTTTACAACCCCTATGGTTGTGCCGTGCATGGCATAGGGCGAGATAAGAGCTCATAGAATTGGAGAGATATGTATGCCACTCCATGAGTTATTAGGAATACACCCTTCATCCACACAAGTAACACACATATCAATTAACCGGTAAAAGATAGTTAGGGAGTAATGAAATCTAAGTAAACACAATTTTCTCCATATTGTTTTCACAACCACAATAGTTTATATATTTATTTTATTTTAATTTGCATAAGTAGTAAACTTGGGTTAGTTGACTAGCAACTAATTCCGCCCTTCCTCTAAAAACCGAGATTTTAATTGCTTTCTAAAAAATATAAAAATACAAAAAGAATCTTCCTTCCACCCTTAGTCCTATTAGAGTAGCTTTTCTATCCTAACGAACACTATTCCTTGTGAGAGAACGATCAATCCCCCGTACTTACCACTATCCTATACTACATCGGTCAGGTACACTGCCTGGTGGGGTTGTAAGCCTCTTGAGATCCCTCGAGAGGTAAAACCTGTTGTAAGGTCACAAAACCACACATCAAGTTTTTGGCGCCGCTGCCGGGGAATAGTTATTGTTTAGGTAGAATTTTTATTTCTTTAGGTCTACTCACTAGATTCCTTTCTAGCGAGATTTTTATTTTATTTTTCTAGCATCTTCTTTAGTCTATCTTTTTCTTCGTGTTTTTGTTCGTAATCTTTACCATCCGCCATCATGGTAAACGAAGATCCCTCCACCCTTAGGATCACTAGAAGCCGCAGCTCACTAGGAGACCTTGTCTCACCCTACGCAGAACCTGACAGGGAAATGCGGAGGATAAGACGACTCTTTACATCACCCGAACCATCC
>LBNU01034001.1:6643-25169 GCA_014162995.1 Artemisia annua
CCCAGTCAAACACCCCCTTTGACCTCCTTCTTCCTCCCTCCCACGTGATAAACCTGCAAACACCATCCCTTCACCCCTCCTCCACATCAGCAAACCCATTCCATGTTCCCTTGTACCTCCACAACATCCAAGAAACATTAATTGGTCTAAAATTTATACAAGTTAACTGCCATGTGCTTATTCCCAATTTCGCGCCAAAAAAATAATTTGAAGGCTGGGATTGACTCAAGGCCATCCAACGGCTCAGATACAAGTGGGAAAGACAGAGAAAGACCCCAAGGTTTATAAAAGTGAAGAAAAAAAGCAGAAGAAAGGGGGGAGTTAGCTAATTTAGTTTAGTGTAGTGTAGTTTAATGTCGACTTAGTGTAAACCTTTCATTTCAGTGTAATTCTTAGTTTCAAAGTCTTGTACTCAGTATTTCTAGTGATAAATAAACTTTATTTAAGCTTAATTTAAAGTCTCTTTTGGAATTTCAGAATTTGTCAATTTTAGTTAAAATCTCATTTCAACTGTGATGTTATCAAAAGTTATTGTTTAGTGATCCAATAAGCTCAATTAAGTTATTGAAAAGCTTTTAGGAGCTTCCTAAAGCATCTTAGCTTGTTTTCATTCAGTCACTATAAAAATACCAAAAATATCAAAATAAATAGCTAGAAAATAAAAAATCAATTTCTAAGGAAGAAGAAGCAAAGGATCATGGTTGATTTTGGGTTTCAATGGTGATAGAACCTCAAGGGAGGTATTAGGTCAGTTGTTTACTTGTTCTTGGATTTAAATCACACTGCATCATTTGTAAGCATTTTTCTTATTTGTTTATTTTTAGCAATTCACTGTATCATTTCTTAATTCTGTGTAACCCAGTTGTTTTTATGCTTATTAGATGTGTTAGAATTGATTTTTAGTTAGTATCGACTCATTTGATAGTTTGCTCTCAGTTTATGGCTTTCAATTGCATTTCACTGTCATTTTTAGTTTACCAGGTTCTAGTGCTCAGCTGTTGTTTAAATGGTGTTTGTATGCTTAAGTGTGTTCATTACATCATTAAATAAGCTTGTGAATCAGTTTTGTTGCATAAATCAGTAAAATGCTATGAAATCACATAGATAGCCATGCTTAAGGGGTGTTTGGATCAGTTGGATTCAAGGGATTCAATCCTGTTTTTGTTGTTGTTTGTCATTGTAACATGTCACTATAAGTTGCAGTAGGATATTTGTAGCATAAAATTAGTAGTTAGTTAGTTAAAAAGTCAAAAGTTGTTTCTAATTCTCAAATGTACAAACTGTTAAGTTTTTTTGATCACCAAATCTTCATCATAGGTTTAGAAACTGTTAATCTAGCTAACTTTAGTTTCATTTTAGGTTAGATAATCATAATTAGTCATCTAGCATCTGTCAAATCTCACCAAAGTCAATTCTCATGTTTCATAAAAAAGTCAAAAAGAATCAAGTATGCAGTTTTTGAATAAAAGTTGGAATTTCATGTAGGCTTCATTATTTGGAATTGAGTTTTGTGCTTTTGGGATATCAATATTTGGCTGGTGATCTTGTTATATTATTTTTTATGATTTTTTGTGAGCTTGCTACACTGCTTATTTTCAAGCTTTCTTTGGTCTGTTTTCATGAAACCTCCCGTGCACCAAATGGCCCAGTCCAAAAGCTGGTTTTCACAAGCCCTTTTTGAGCTTGTTATTGGATCTTAGGCTTTGTTCTTTGGCTTTTTGGAAAGCCATTAGACCTAGCTTTATGGTTCAAAGCTTATTCTTGGCTTATTAGCTTATTTGATAAGCTTAGTTTAACCTTAAAGAGCCCTGCAGGCCTGTTGGTTTAGACAGTGGGTTTGGGATAGCTTATTTTCTTTTGAAGCTTATTCTAAGAGCTTTTCTCTTTTCTTTGGCTTAACTTACTCCCATCTTACTTGTTTCAAGCTTATTTTCCCTTTGGTTTGCAGTTGGTAGTTTGTTAGGAGCTTGTCCATTTTCAAATCTCTTTTTTTTTAGCTTATATAAGCTTACTGTGGTGCAAATAAGCATCCACAGTGCTTATTTTTCAGTTTCATAAAAGTTATCCTTGTAAAAATTGTTTATTAGTTGGTGTTTAGTAGTGTTGTAACAGAAAAAATCAAAAAGAAAAATAAAAGAATAAACTGCCACTAGTGGGACTTGAACCCTGGACCTGTTGGTTATCAGTGACAAAACCAAAGGGACCCGTGCACCATCTCCCTAGTGTTAGCTTAGTGTTATTTTTCCAATTTTATTTTTATACTAGTTTAAGTTCCATTTAGCTTATTAGCTTATACAGCTTAATTTCCAGCTTAATTTTTAGCTTTTCACCTCTTTTGTATTTTCCTAGCTTCTTTATATCTTTAAGTATTTTAGAAAAAGTTTTAGAATTTTTACTTTCATTTACTATTTATTATAATTAAATTAGTTTAATTAGTATTTAAATAGTTTTTATAATAATAATTAATATAATAGTGTAAAAAATAATTTTTCTTTTCTAATAATTTTCTTTTATCAATTAGGTTTGTGAAAAGTAATTTTCAACATCCGTAGGCTTTTTATTCTTTAAACTCGCGTTTTATTTTGTACATTAATGTAATTTTAAATTTAACTTTCGCGTTTTTAGATTTGTAAACNAAAACTTAAATAAAAATCCTCCTTACTCGCAAAAATGAGACCTGCTACTCGCAAAACCCTAAGTCTCAAAAAACCAAGTTCGTAAAGATCATAAGAAACATATTGGAAATCGTTTAAACACTTAAGATAATGAAATAGATTCCAAAAACTAATTAATAAACTTGTAAAATCATGTAAAATTAGTAATAAACTTGAATAAGAACTCATTTGATCGAAAATAAGCTAGATAACGCAAACTTTTAAGAAAAGTTTATCACTAGATCGTTGTATAAGACTAAAAACAATAAATCCCAATTAACTAAACACGAATTGAACAAGTAAATCTTGAAGAAATCTAGAGAGAGAGTAGTGAGAGAAAACAATAAGAACTTAATAAAACTTCATTACCAAAGTAAAATCTACACTGCTCCTATGAGGTCCAACCATCTAAATCTAACCTAAAAACTAACCAACCTTCTAAATGAGGTCTCATCGTCTATTTATAGGCCAAGGCTTCTTAATGTTTGACAATGTTGCGTAAGTAGCCCTTAGACCTTTACAACTCATGAAAATAACACTAAAACTTCATTACAAACGTTACTAATAAACTGAATACTAAACGTAGAAGTCTTGTAACTTGGAAGATTTGAGTTGACGTGTATTTCAAAGGTCTTCAAAGATGTAAAAGTGAACACTTGCTCGAACTTGGAAAGCTTTTTCTTATAAATCTCTTTCAACTTCGATTAAGAGTTTCCTTCATCTTCTTGAGCTTTCAGGAAATAACTTTGTCGTCTTGGGCTTTTCTTAAGTAGATATCATCGTTGATTTGGCTTCTTGACACTTTTCCACATCTCGTGCTCATTTTAGGGCTTTTTGGTTGATTTCCATGTTGTTTTTGCAATATCCTTTCCTGCACAGTCACAAACACAAAAACACGATATCTTTGGCGTTTAACGTTAGTTTTTGGTCTTTTAGAGCCTGAAAATGGTGAATAAAAGGTATGTGAATAAGCACATACCAGTACGCCAAGAGCTAATACTAGAATCAACACGATTCACAACATTCAGATCAGTCTTATTGTTCCTAATGTGGTCTTCTACTTTCTTTCCTTGAGCACTTTTAGCTGGCGAAGTCCTATCATTCCTTGTATTGCAACTAGGCTTTGACCCTCTAGCATTAGTGAAAACTTTTACTCCTGTAGAATTAATGATGGGAACATTAGAACGAGAGACAGTCGTTTGATTTCTGTATAATATGTGTTATGTTCTGGTGATGCTATAGGCACTTTAAATGTAACACGCTTGTTCTTAACCTTAGAGGAAACATCATCAGTCTTATCACGCATGCAAACAGCTTTAGGACATGTACCAATGGCATAATCTAAGAGCTCATATGATCTGTTGGTGAGATAATACACATCACGGATGCCAATGTCCGCGGGTCTCACCATTATAACCTCTTCAATAGTCTCGCAAAGGATATCTAGGCACTCCTTAAGATACCTAAGGTACTCACTATGAACAAATGCATTATTCCTAAGGGGAAGAGGAATATTAATGGCATTGACATCAGATTTGTTTGCTTTAGCGATCTTGGTGAGACTGCACTCACACGCAGTGACAGGCATTTTTCCTTTCACCTGCGTCTTTAGATTCTCAATTTCATTTAACAAAGAAGTTATTTTCTCATTCTTTTCAACACGTGTGATCTTAATCGACTCATGTAACTCTTTGTAATGTTGTTTGATCTTAGAGTTTTCAGCTTGAAAACAATCATTTTCATATTTCAAGTTGTTAATGACGTTTTGAAGTTGAAGATTTTGAGAATCTAAACACGGAGGTTTCTGGGTATCAAACACATCACATTTATCATCAATCACATCACATTTATTTGTCTTTAATTGTGCAACTTGAAGCTTCAGTTTCCAAATCGTGTTAGTGTGAGCTTGAATTCTTTCATCCCGTTTGGCTAATTCAAAATATGCATCAAACTCAGGAGCATCCGAAGATGTCTTGGCATTTGAGTTTCTAATTCTTTCTTCTAGATGTTGGTATCTTAATTGCAAGTTAAGATTATCAACCTCTAGTTTTGAAAATTGCTTGACCATGTTATCATGATCATCTTTTTGAATTTTTTCGCGCAGTTTTAAATTCTCCCCCTCAAGCTCAACAACACGATTCTGGAAAACTTTTAATGTAACAGACATTTCATGAAATTGGGAAGCAGTTAAAGATAAATCAGTAGCAGTATAAAACACATCTTGAGCAATGCACATAGTAATTAAGTTATCATTCATGATGAGAGCATTCTTCCTTGCAATTTCACTATGTTGAAGATCTATTACAGTTTGTTTTCCCTCACGTTCCTGGTTTTTAAACACCTCTTTCATTTCATTGATCTCTGATTTAAGAGACGTTTCCATGCATTCAAAATGGTTTTTGATTTGTTTAAAAAATGGAATGACTTCTGTGAGATAGCATTCTTTTGTAACTTCAAAACCCCTTTCACCCTCAGTAATTCCCGTTGGAGAAATCCTCTTTTTACAAGTTTTGTCAAAATCCGCAAACATTTGATACAGAACATACATGCTAATAAGAGTTTTACATTGAGTGGGAAGAGCTATCTGAACTAGGTTCATAGGTGTATTGGGAGGATACACCGTTGGGGTAGCAAACTTAAGGGGAGTGGTAGCCTGATGCGTAGTTTTGTGACCTTACAACAGGTTTTACCTCTCGAGGGATCTCAAGAGGCTTACAACCCCACCAGGCAGTGTACCTAACCGTAGTAGTATAGGATATTGGCAAGTACGGGGGATTGATCGTTCTCTCACAGGGAATAGTGTTCGTTAGGTTAGAAAACTACTCTAATAGGTCTAAGGGTGGAAGAGGATTCTTTTTGTATTTTTATGTTTTTTTATGAAAGCAATTAAATCTCGGTTTTGGAAGAAGGGCGGAATTAGTTGCTAGTCAACTAACCCAAGTTTACTACTTATGCAAATTAAAATAAAATAAATATCTAAACTATTGTGGTTGTGAAAACAATATGGAGAAAGTTGTGTTTACTTAGATTTCATTACTCCCTAACTATCTTTTACCGGTTAATTGATATGTATGTTACTTGTGTGGATGAAGGGTGTATTCCTAATAACTCATGGAGTGGCATACATATCTCTCCAATTCTATGAGCTCTTATCTCCTCCTATGCCATGCACGGCACAACCATAGGGATTGTAAACAGTGGCTCATGCGTTAAATACTACCTTAATAGCCTAGTATGCCTTGGCTACATGTTTCCCAAGACGTTCAAGCACGTTACCATAAAGGAGGTTGGCCAGTTTTCTTGAGCCTAACATTGATGGAACAATCATCCCAACAAACAACAACACATCAATTAACCAATAATTAATAGTTAGGTTTCATTAGATCTAAGCAAACACAAGAGAATTTAGCTACACATGTTAATTAAAAGACAAGCAAAAGAGATAGACAACCAACACATAGACATATTGATTGAATTAAAGTGAAGACTTATCTTTAATTAAGCATGAGGGTTCCAAGGGTTGGAAACCCTAAAAAGTACAGAAAAATTGTCTAGGGTTTGGTGCTAGAAGTTCTCCACAAAGTTCCGCACTTAATGAATGAAAATTAGAAAACTATATATAGATTTTACATTCTGACGGCGTCAGGTTATAAGGGCTGACTCCGTCAGCCCGCCGCCATTAGGTTTCTCGGATGGCCTAGATCCACTTCTGACGCCGTCACCTTATAAAACCTTCTGGGCCGTCACTCTTTAACTTTACTCCTGACGGCCTACATTTCTTAACACCTGACGGCGTCAGGTGTTAATTCCAAAATTTCCTCTGGCCCGTCATTTGATAATTGATTTCCACTCTTTTGTCAAGGCTTTCTGACGGCGTCACCTTGTGACTCTAACGCCGTCAGGTTATAAATTCTTCATCTTTTGAGACTTTGCCGTTTTCTTCACTTTTATGCTCCAAAAACGTCCGAATATGCATGATTTCCAGAATTCTTCTCAAAAGTGCCTAAAATGACAAAAGGAACGATTTAAGGCAATATTTGATCACATTTATACGAATTAGTGCTTAAATGACCCCCTAAAAGCGTAACACTTTTCGTCTCATCATAGCCATAAGTTGTTCAGCTTTCATTTTTTCAATATCTAAGGCCCAAAAAATCTGTTCAGGGGTTAACCTAGTTTGGGGTACAAAGACAGTCAATCGGTTCTGTTCATAGTAGTTATGGGGCTTGATATTAACACGCTTTTCAATGCTCGTGGGATCCTTCATCTTATCCTCAATTCTTTTCCTATTTTCTGTTTCAATTTCATCAATCTCTTCTGTATCACGCACATCAGGGGGATCATGATTGGGCTTAAGCATCAGATTAAAGTCATATAAGGCAGGTTGAGAGGCACTAACGCTCCTAAGAAAATTAGTTTTAGGCACACCTGTATCCTTATCACTATGTTTATCACGAAGCTTAATGTGCTTTTATATCATTTGAGCAGTTTGAATGGTTTGGCCTTGTGTGTACAATTTGTTTTCAAGCTTGTTCTTTAAGGCCTTTAAATTGGAAAAATCGTTAAGGAGTTTGGCTTCCTTACTTTGAAAATATAATTTTAGTGTGGTGACACTATTTTGTATCTCCTGTTTTTGTTTAATAGTTTGATTGATTTGATTTTGCAAAGAATTTATTTCCACTCTTAATTCTTCTTCCTTTAAATTCCTTTCGGTAATATATGTACACATTTGCCAATCCATTTTCTGTTCATGTTCGGTTAACTCAAATTTTGCACGTTGTTGGTACATTTTCACCTGATCTTTAAGAATATTAATCCTAGTGGTAAAGGTATCATCAGGTATAACAGCAGTATATTCATCATATTCACAAGTATCATTATTAACGGAAGAGTCATCACTTGGTAAAGCAGTCTCGACACTTTGTTTCAAATATTGCTCATATGGGACAACATTGCTGTTACCCATATCAGCAGGATCTGAATCAATAATGTCGGTGTGTTTTACTTCGTTATGAGTCCTTTGGTTGTGCACAACATCATCAACATGTGTATCGTCAGATGCTCTACTAGGTCCATCAGACTCTTTATTGTTATCCATATGTTGTTGTTTTGAGGGAACATTAGTGTTTTTCAAACCAACATCATCTGGCGTAACAATACTAGTTTGATGTACCTCATCGAGTATCATTGGAATAGCACTTGTTTCATATGTGTCATATAATTTGAGTACCTCAGAAATGATGGATGATTTTGAAGGTCCTGATTGATTTGCCGATGTGACTGCAGATGTAAGCTTGGTCATAAAGATGGTTTGTGCAGTAGGTTCATCATCAACATCAGAATCAAATGCATCACAATCTTCAGCCTGGAAGATGTTTGGGTCATTTAGAGCAAGATCCTGAACTGGTTGATCATCCACATCAGCATCAAAGGAATTCCCTTCATCACCAGCAAGAAAGAGCAGTTGTTCCTCATCCAATAGAACTCCATTTTCTTGTGCTTGCATCAACAGCATCTTATCTTTGAAGTAGTCGGAGTTCTGAGGACATTTTGGTTCAGTGCAGTTTCTTGCAATATGACCTAGCCCACCACAGTTGTAGCACTTGATTTGCCTTCCTTGTCCTTGATTGCCATTACCCATTCTGTTCTGAACATTTCCTCGGACGTTTTGTCTTCCTTGAACCACAACACGCCCATCTTCTACAACAGCAAGATTACGTAGATTTGATGAGGTTCTGAGTTGATTGTTGGTTTGAGGAAGAGCGCTTCTGAAGTGTTGAACCAGCAGTGAGACTTGGTTGGAGAGATTATCAATTCTCTTATCCATCTTGTCCATGTAAGAGTTCCCAGTTCTTGTGGATTAGTCTTGACACTTGCTGATTGCATGGAGGTTTGACTGAGAGAGGATTGATTCTGTGTTGCTTGAGTAGTGATTGGGTGATTGATTGAGTCAACTGGGAATTGGTTAAGTCCCTGAGCACTGGAGATTAGAGCAAGGGGATCATTTGAGGGATGAAACTTCTCTCTCAGCTGACGATCATACATGGCATGTTTCTCATGTTGTTGCAGATATGCATAGAGTTGCTCATAGTTGGTGTTTCTAAGTCCTTTGTTTAGCTTCACTGCTGTGACAAACAGATCCCATTCTGGAGACATGTTGTTGACAAACTTTGAATTGAGTTGGATGTTGGGCATTGTCATTCTGATCATTCTCATGTCATTCACAAGCTTGTGGAATCTGACATAGTAGTCATTGATGCTTTCACCTGGGTTCATCTTAAAGTGCTCGAATTCATCATACAATTGAGACTCGCGATCTTCCTTTGTTAGTTCTGACCCAGCTAGCAACATTTTGACATTGTCCCAAACGGCTTTGGCCTCAGTGTTGAAGTTAATCAGCTTGTAGATGTCCTTCGATAGCCCTTGTACCACAATGTTTGAAGCTCGAATGTCAGCATCATAAAGTTTCTTTTCCGCTTCACTCAGATCATTGTATGTACGAGGTCTATCAATTCCTAAGGTGACTGTCCCATCATCACCAGTGGAGATAACATCTCTGGTAGTACCCATTTGAAACGGCCCTTCATCAATTGATCTCAGAATGTTCTCCCCATTTTCTTTGCCCTGACAATACAAACGAATTCTTTGTGACTAAGACTCATAGTTAGTTCTGTCTAGCATTGGAGGTCGAGTANAATGTCAGCATCATAAAGTTTCTTTTCCGCTTCACTCAGATCATTGTATGTACGAGGTCTATCAATTCCTAAGGTGACTGTCCCATCATCACCAGTGGAGATAACATCTCTGGTAGTACCCATTTGAAACGGCCCTTCATCAATTGATCTCAGAATGTTCTCCCCATTTTCTTTGCCCTGACAATACAAACGAATTCTTTGTGACTAAGACTCATAGTTAGTTCTGTCTAGCATTGGAGGTCGAGTATCAGACCCAGCAGCTTGGATATCATCAATAGATGTTACAGTAGTCATGATGACAAAGTCTTAGACGGGATTTTACAACACACGTGACTTAAACCGAGAAATCGATTCTTTCCTGGGATTTTACTAAAGTCAACCAGGAAAACCGCTAAGGTACACAAACCGCTGATACAGTAACCGCTGACAAGTAACCGCTGAAAGAGAAAACCGCTGATAACACTAACCGCTGGAATATTAACCGCTAGAATAGTAACCGCTGATTATTAAACCGCTGGCAATAGTAACCGCTGTTAAAGTAACCGCTGGTAAGGTAACCGCTGAAGAGTAAACCGCTGGAAGATAACCGTTGAAACAGTACACAGTACAGCGTTATGTTCGCTGACCAGATGTACTAACCGCTAGTACTTAACCGCTGAAAACCCAAACTAACCGCTGCGAAGAACGCCTTAACGTAGAGCAAACCGCTGGCAAGAAAAAGGTTCCAAAACCACTCGTATACTTCACAAACGTTAGATATAGCCCAACCAACTGATAAACTAGATGAATCTAACCCCTCTAATCCTAGAAGTACAAGAAAGAACACAAGAATCACCACGAACAAGCTCAAAATAAGTAAAAACCACCCTAAACTAATAAAANACCGCTGCGAAGAACGCCTTAACGTAGAGCAAACCGCTGGCAAGAAAAAGGTTCCAAAACCACTCGTATACTTCACAAACGTTAGATATAGCCCAACCAACTGATAAACTAGATGAATCTAACCCCTCTAATCCTAGAAGTACAAGAAAGAACACAAGAATCACCACGAACAAGCTCAAAATAAGTAAAAACCACCCTAAACTAATAAAAACCAAAACAAACCATACACCACAAGTCCTACAATCCCTAGGATGTAACCTTGGCTCTTGATACCAAGTGTAGAATACTAATAAAGCTCACAAACACATATGGATTGTGGTTTGGTTCGTTGGACTTAAGAAAGAAAAGAAAGAAAAGTAGAGAGAGAAAGTTAGAGAGAGAAAGATATGAAGCCTTAGAGAGAAAACCATAAAAAAGAAAATAGATTATGAGAAGGCTTACCCTCTCCAAGGATGGAGAGGGTATTTATATGTACATGGGTTTTTGCCACTTAGGCTTGCCACTTGGGCTGCGGATCAGGTATACAGTGGGTAAAGACCCGTTCTTCTTCCGCGAACTAACTACTTCTAATCTACGTTTTACTAACTAATATAAATACTACGAGCTAAACAAAGCTTAATCATATCTGGGGTGACCGAATCTTTCTTGTACAAAAATCGTATTCCTAACAGAGCTCGACTCAGAATTGACCCACGAATTGACGAAACAACAAATGTTAGTATTCGAAAGGATTCATCCGAGTAGACAAGTACCGTTTCGAGAAACTCTTTCTAGATGTTTACTTTGACGGGTCTAACTTCCTTTTAGGAATGTTAACAACATCAAGTTAGTTATTAGGGCTAGTTATCACCTAAAAACTGATAATGGATCCCTTTAACTATACAACGTAAACGTGTCCCTCGGGTACATGTCTATTAAGAGTGGATCAATTCAAAAGTGCCAACTCTTCCCGCATATGCAAATTTCTGAAAATACTTATGAGCATATGTGGAGGGGGAGTCTTTCATAAGAAATTCAAAACCTCAAAGTGTTAACAAAAAGTTTTACACTCATAAACACTTTGAGAGATTTTTCAATGATTTGGTTCAAAGGCATCAATAGGATAGTTATGGAGTTACAAGGTGACTAAGGATAGGAAAAACCGTCCTATGATCCGCCTAAACCGGAGGGATCTACCCAAGGACATCACCAATAGCTAGAAAATAGAAGTCCTTAGGCATGATATGGAAAAAAAAGGAGAAAAGAATGAAAGGAGAAATAAGGGGTTGAAGAATTAAAAAGAAATGAAAGAAAAGGGTGAAAAGAAATAGCCCTCCATTTTATCAACCATAGGGCAGACACCGGGTTCAATTCATATGCTACTGGTCTTTGCTAAAGCGACACCGGTATTGAAGATTAAAGACGTCATGGACCAGTGACGCAATGCACCTAAACCTTCTTAGCCACTCAGGCATCTCTCAAAAGATGTTTGTTTCATTCTCACGGGGAACCAGTGTAATCTATCGATCGTCTATTAGAGATGGTTGATATTGAAACGGGAGGCCCTTTGCTCCATGCCTCCGCATAGGAAACCAAATGTGCACTCATCGAGTCTAGAGCCACGAGAT
Source organism: Artemisia annua (assembly GCA_014162995.1). Taxonomy (NCBI): domain Eukaryota; kingdom Viridiplantae; phylum Streptophyta; class Magnoliopsida; order Asterales; family Asteraceae; genus Artemisia; species Artemisia annua. The sequence continues at coordinate 18,482 of LBNU01034001.1, forward strand.
AACATAAAAGATCTCTTAGGAACACATAATACTTCCATACTAAGTGTCTTGCATCATTGGGCACTAAGTGTAAATTATCGAGTCCTTCGCAGATCTTAGCAATCTGCCTTGAACGTTTATGAGGGATTTACTTATGTATTTCTCGAATGATTGAACGGAAATCCTGCCAGGGTCAACATCAAACAGCCCTGACAGCAGGTCACTTCGGTGATTCCTTGTGGATTACGCTTAGTGTGTTCGATGGTTTCAAACGGTCTATAGTCGTGGAGTGATCTCCAGTGACTCACCTAATCGTGGGTGTACGTATGTATGTCTGTGTAAGCCCTCTAGGGGGTGTCCGGTTAGGAACGGCCTTGGTAATGATTAGAAGGAGTCTTCACACTATGATGTCGACAAATTCTAATTCCGAACCTGTAAGTACCGGATGTATTATTGCTAACTATTTCAATGCAGGTACAACCACCATCCTGAACACCAGCTTCCACATGCTCATACTTACAACTAAGAAAGCTCTCATGAAAGATCGAAGCAACACAAAAGTCAAAGATAGATTCCATGCCAAAAGAATCTACAAAGTAATGATGACAAACGATCTCAAAGCAATGCACCGTCTAAAGAAGGATTCTACGTCAACACAAAGAATCTTCATGAATGAAAAGAGAGCCTCACTCAAATGAAAGTTTCAAACGTCAAAGATGTATGAGCATGTCGGAAAGATGCAGATCCACTGGAGTCTAAGAGAGTGACGAATGGCAGAGTACTACATCATGTGATCACTATCTCATCAGCAACGATAAAGAACAAAGAACGATGAATCATCTCTACTAATCATTTTTGAAGACGTCTAAAGCTATGAAAGTCAACAACTAAAGTCCAAAGACAAAGACGTCAAGCAACCTCAAATGACCGTGACAAACATCACTCCTTCATAACCAATCCTTAGGGGGAGATTGTTAGGACCTAAGTTTATCAACGTTTAATCAAGTCTCGGTTATTTCAGTATTTGTAATAGGTTGCTAGAATACTTAACTTATCATGTAAACGTGTAAAGTCCATTACACGTCCAATGGGCCTTAAGCCCACACGTTTAACAAAGGGAAGGAATAGGGAAGTGTTGCCCTAGCTCCTTACCTATAAATAGGACATCTATGTAATCCTATTTCTTGTTGGTTATTTCAATATCATAAGGAAACTCTTGCACTTTTATTCTTCTTATTTGATCTAATCAACCAAACTCTATTTCTCATCTTATTTCTATCAAATCTATACTTGTGTTTACAATATGGTGACCTAACAGTTAACAAGCAACAAAATAACACAAATCAACAACTTGTTTGGATTTCCAAACTGTATTAAACCTTGTGCAAGATCTGGACTATTTGACCATTTTGACAGAATTGGTATTTTTGACTTTTGAGAAAACACAAATGGTTGACTTTTATGAACTTTGATTGAGTCTTATTGACAGAGAATGTTGTGTTAAGCTGTATTAAGACTATTTAAGCTAAATTATCTACTTATGAAATGATTTGATGAGAACTTGAACTAAAATCTTAACAGATTACAAGTGAAATGAGATTAAAAAGTATTTTGACTTTTGACAAAACAAGTACTGGTTTTTATGCTTTGAGTGTTCTTAATAGACCTAAAGTAACATGTATTCACCAAAAACAACAACACAAACAACCTAGACCACAGTGATCACAGATTATCCAAACAAGAGTTTCACTGGATCAATTTTTGGTTTTCAAATCAAATGGGTGATTAAGGCTTAGATAATGGTTCCTAACAACTTAAGATCATATAATAATCCTAAACAAGCACAGAAACAACAATGTGAATCACAAATGTACAAGATACTATAGAATGCTAAATTGACAATGAAAATGAGATATAAAGCAACAATGAAATTTAACAAACAAGCATACAATTTTAAGCTAAGTTATTGATTCGTTGTGTTTTAGTGTATAAAACAACAAGTATACAAAAATATCAACAAAGTGGAGTCAAAGTTATCGTGAGTGACAACTAGACGTAGAGAAATACAAGTAAACCTTTTATGAAAAAGATTACCTCGTAAACTCGTGCAATGTGATATTCGTGAGACCGGGAAGTGATTTCCCGAGTCGTACCCCAACGAGGTGTGAATGGAAAGCTACGTTAAAGATCGAGATTAAAGACTTGTATGTTTGGTTGCGAAAGATTGTTTGGTTTTGTGGTACGTTTTAAATTAACCGGAAATGAAAATTAACAACGTAAATGGAATATAAACAACCTACGGGAATACAAAAGGCAATTTGGCAAACTAGGAGAGTCCTAAGATACTACGGGAAACAAAGTTAGGTATCGGGAATCCTAAAAACACAAGTAATCACAAAACGTGACGTAAATTCTAAATTTACGTCAACGTACACACAAAAACGTGAAATTTTAGCTACGCAAGTCCTACGGGCCTACAAATAAACTTTTTACGTACTAAAAGACAAAAGAAAATTTTTGAAAAAAAGAAAATTAATTTTTCGACAAAAATTCTATTTATTACGAATTAAAAACTAATTAACACAAATTAAATTCTAATAATTAAACTACAAGTCCTAAAAATCTAAAACCTTTTTTAATAAATCCTACAGGTTGTAAATGATTTTAGAAAAATATAAAAAGTGGTAGTCTAATGCAGAAATAAGCTGAAATAAGCCAAAAAGCTAAAATAAGCAAAACGGCTAAAAGAAGGGTTAAATAAAAAATAAAGAGAGAGCTAACTGAAAAAGTCCCTAGGGCAGATGGTAGAGTGTGTGTGGGGTGTGCTGGGTGGCCCGAGTTCAAACCCCAGCGATGGCATTTTTTTGAAACATTTTTTTTTTCTTTTTACTAAACACAAAAGCTCAAACACACAAATTTTTGGAAAACAGATTTATATTAACAAAAACATCAACAAGGGTTGGATATAAATCCAATTTCAACTTTAGATTCCAAGTTTTCAAAACGTTTTCATTGTATTCTTGAATATTTCAAAGCCAAAAATACATAAGCCAAGCAAATAAGCAATCACGCTACCAACAGCTTATAAGCATACAACCAATAGCAACAACGATCAATAACAGAGGAAAAACAACAAGAAACTAACTAAGAACAAGCAGAATCAAAACATAAACATCAATAACAAGAACACAAAATGCAGCAGCAGCCAGGAATATCAACAAGCTCACACAAGCTCGAATAAGCTAATAAGCTTAACAAAGCTTATCAATGCAGATAAACAGCCAAAATAACAACGAGTAACAACAACAATCCTAATCAACAACAGCAACAACATTCATATTCCAGATAAGAACAACAAGAGTATGCAGTAACAGACCACCAAAAATAAGCCAAAAGATGGCTCAAATAAGCACTGTAAATAAGCACCTAAGGGGAAACTAAAAGAAATCCTATGTAGTCTACCTAGGGGGGATCCTAAAGCAACAAACTTCAAAGGATTACACCTAAAAACGAACAACCTATGGCCAAATGAAAATTGGCAGAACCCTGGATGCAGGGGAATTTCTCAGTCAGATAAGCAACTTCCAAATCAATTTTCCATGATCAAACCATTTCCAAAATGAAATTTTATTTTTGCTTTCAATACACAAGCTGGAAAAGATTCCAAATCAACAAATCTTATTCATTTCCATCAAAAATTAAACCCTACAAAGTGATGTGAAATCTGTCCCATTTCTCAGTATATGCAGTTTTGACTTTTCTATTTGAACAATAAAGTTGACCCAGATGATTTTTGATGATCAAGTGTTATCAAATAAGATGTGATTAAGTTATTTGAGTGATAATTTACCAACCCTAAACACAATTCCTACCAAATCTTTCGATCTCAGTTTCAAATTTCTAACAGCTTTTGCAGACGGAACAAATTAACAATAAGGTTGACTTTTTGATGAACAAGTGACAAAGTAAAATGCTATCCTAAGTTACTAGTGAATACAGAAATACAAATGACCAAAGCTTGAAGCAAATAAACAACAAGAATCAACAATAAAGCATTAATCCAAACACCCCTATAGTTGACTGATTCGAAGGAATTTCAAGGCAAATTACTTAATTACTAAACAATATCAACTAATTAACCTATATAATAATGAAGCAAACTTAGTTAAGCAGAAAACAACAAAAATCAACAACTAATAACAAGTAACTCAAATTATGACTAAAGATTTAAATGAAACCTACTTGACATCCAATGCAAAGGATCTGAAAGTTAGAACCAGGAACCAAAAGCCACTTATGTGTCTCCCATGAGACTCTAAACCTTAACCATTCTGCATATCTTCTACTTCTTTCTTCTTCTTTCTTCAACTTTTGATATTTTTGAATTTTCTTTGCAATTTTTCTGTTTTTCTTTTCTTTTCTTGTTTTTCCTTTCTTTTGATGCAAACTATTTTAGAAACACTTAAATAGGATTCTGAGGCAATTATTTATGCAAATTTAAGGAATTAAAAGAAACTTGAAATTCAAGTAAAATACGAAATTCTTAAAATTAAAGGGAAACTTAAATTAACTTTGAAATTTAGAACTACAACTGAATTCAAATGAAAATTACAGAAAGATACAAAGAAGAAAATGGATGCCCTAATGGCTTACATCAAGCTTCTATTTATACTAGAAAGTGGTAGGTACAATACTTCTCTCTTGTGCTTCTTTTCTGAAATTAGGGTTTGCAAAGTCTTCACTTGATCCTTGTGAACAAATCCCAGCTGTTGGATTAAAGCAAATGTGATCCTAGCCTTTAAACTGGTTTTGGCGGGAAAATTGTTTGTGGGACTTTGGGGATTGCCAGGGTGGATTGGGGTGGTAGGTAGGGTTTTGTGAAGGTTAGTGGGATTGGGAAAGGTGATGGGGGAGCTTTTGAGGGAGATGGTGGTGTGTGACAGTGGTTATGGTGGAGATGGTTGTGTACTCAGTGGGTAAAGGGGGGAAATGGGGAAGAAGATATAGTTTTGACTGTTTGACCTCTGGGAGGGGTTTATTAAACGTGGGTTTTGGGCTTGGGGATTGATTGGGCTTAGGCAGATTTATATAAGGGTTATTGGGTTTAGACTTTAAGAGTTCATTAAAGGCCTTGGTGTTACAGCTTTTAGTGGCTTATGTAGATCTAGATTATTTAACAAGCAATCTTTTACTATTTTGTTTTAAAAACTTTTATAAACTTAGATCTACTTTTTACTTTACAAATTACTTTATAAAAAAACCAAAAGTATTTGATTTTTATTAGTTTTACTTTTATTAAGAGATAAACGGTAAAAGGATATAATTGTTAAGCAAATTATTACGATCCTTAAATGTGGCTTATTATTTCAATTAGGTCCTCTATTGATGAATCAATATCTTTTACAAATAATTATTCTCTCCCAACGTTGGTTTAAAAATAATTTATAAAGAGATATCGATATCTAGATTAATACCCAATTATTTTCACGGCTTTTGCCCGTTTAAACAACCAAAATTTCAATCCAAGTAATTTAAAATTACTAACCAATATTTTCTAACATTTATAAAACCACACTTAATTCACGGAACAATCTACTCAACAAGCATAATAACAATCTATTCACTACTCATATTAATTAAACTAATAAACAAAAATATTCCAACAAATATAAGCATAACTAAATATTTAAACTAAAAATTGAAAAAGGAAAGAAAGTAGAACCCGATCCAAGAGATGAGACGAATAACCACCCGATCTTATAAACTAAACAAAACATAAAGTTTAATTCTTAAAAAGCATTAATAAAACCAAATAGTTAATAAAGTTTGTGACTTTATTAACACTTTAGCTTATTAAGACTAAAAAGTAATAAACTTTATTGATAAACTAGCTTATAAGACCCTTAAGCTCCGGCCTTAGCGGTAGAAATGATGAGAAACAAAGAAAAATCAAGACTTTATTAGTATTAAGCAATAATAATGGCCAAATAATTGGTTGAGAAAGCTACAAACTTTAAATGAAATAAACTAATAAAAAGCTAAAAGATTAAAACTTTATAATAAAAACCTACTAGATCTAAGAAAATAAGCTATTTTTAGAGGAAAAATTAATAAAGATGCAAACTTTTAGGAAATAAGTATTAAAGCTATTTAAATCTAATATAATAAACTAATATATGTCTTTTAATAAAAGTAAAACTAATAAAAATCAAATATTTTTGGTTTTTTTATAAAGTAATTTGTAAAGTAAAAAATAGATCTAAGTTTATAAAAGTTTTTAAAACAAAATAGTAAAAGATTGCTTGTTAAATAATCTAGATCTACATAAGCCACTAAAAGCTATTAGAATAAAATAGATTTTAGATGAAAGAAAAAGAAAATAAAAGAAAGAGATTAGAAGAAGGAGTGTATTAAGCTAAGTTGGATCATTATGAGAAAACATCATCTTCATAAAGTAATAAAAGGTTTAATACAATAAGCACTTAAAAAAGCTAGAAAAAAGCTATTATAATAAAATAAAAACTACAAAACTAATATTACTCATAATATTCTACTACTAAGGGTGGTGGCAGTCATGCTTCCGAAATCATCCATACCTCCCAAATCCACCAATAATATCATTCCACCTCATCCCAACCATTTCATACTTTTTTCATACCTCCCAACCCCTTTTTAGTGGCAACCATGCCTTTTTCATACCTCCCAACTT
>LBNU01034001.1:38960-60349 GCA_014162995.1 Artemisia annua
TCACTTAACGTAGTGTCTTTGTATTTCTTATTTTCAGGTTAGACACAAGCTTGGCTCAACCACAACATTCCCCATATCCTTTGATCACCATCGAAGGCCTGGTCGTGCAAATTATTGTACAATCAGTGGCGCCATCCGTGGGACCCGTTACAATTGGTCTCGTTATTCCAAGCTAATAACCAGTCAAACACACTCACTACTTTCCCGGCATGAATCCAGAAAGAGAAGTTACACCCCCACCGGGTTTCTCGACTCTAACCCTAATACCCGTAACTGACGCTAACTGTCTTCCGCCAATTACGGCGTCCACCTTCACCACACGATCTCACCCTGAAACAACGCCCAATCACCGTGCATCCACATCAGCCAACCCAGAACCTGTCATTAGCCCTGCCTTCATTGAGGCTAATTACGAAGAGCTAGAATCTTTGCTAAGGGCTCGAAGGAGGCAAGTTCGGAACACAGAGATGCGAAGGGAGTTAGAGTACTCCAGTCATGAATATGACAAGGAGATAGAAATGGAGCCGAGGCCTTCGGTTCCCAGGGCTACTCACCCAGTCTTGTGAATTGGGTCCCCTGTTGGTAGAAGGACCGGAGGAAGGTCTGTTGGCTTTGAGGGGGTTCCTGAAAGGGCCCCCACGAGGAGAGAGGGAACTATGGCTGAAGGCTCTAATGAGAGGAGCCAACGGAGGGAAGCCCGGAGGTAAACCTACCTCCATTGCTAGCTGCACATCTGGGGAAAACTGAAGCAGGGGTTCCGCTACAGCTTTCTCACGTATCCGGTGTGGGAGGCCATCTGTCTTCGTTCAACGCGGGAGGAAGCCTTCCTACCAATGGTATGTATCCCCCGTTTCAAACTCCGAGTTATCCTCAAAACCTTTATCCTCCCACAAATGTACAACCTAGCAACAACCAGTTCCCGCAAACTACTATGCCCTACGGGCAGCCAATGGCGTACCCCTCGTATACTATGTACAATGGCTACCCTGCCAACGTAGGAACACCTTATCATCCTTATCCTAGTCAAACCCCTTCGGGGATGCCTCCTCATCATAATCCATACAACGCTGTTCCCATGAACATACCACCTTACAACTGTCTATATCCAGAGCCTACGGGTCTTGCAATACCTTTTATAAGGTGGATTGAGGACTATCCGTTGCCCGATGGTTTGAAGATGCCCTCGCACATAGGCACCTATGATGGAAAAGGGGATCCAGATAACTTCATACACTTATTCGTAGGAGCTATAAGAATGCAAAAGTGGGCCATGCCCGTAGCCTGTCACATGTTTACATACACCCTTCGAGATTCCGCCCGTATCTGGTGGAATGGGCAGAAACCAGGCAGCATTGTTAACCTTGATAATTTGAAGGCTAAGTTCCATTCGCACTCTAGCCAGCAAAAGAAGTTCACGAGGACCCATCTCACAGTGCATAACATTAAGCAGAAGGAGAACGAAAGCACAAGAAGCTTCGTTACAAGGTATACCGATGAGACCCTGCAAATCCTAGGCTTGCACGAAGAGCAGCGTATCTCCGGTTTCGTGCATGGCCTACGGAACCGCCACCTGGTGGAGTTCCTATCCACGGACCTTCCGGTGACTTATAAGGGCCTGATGGAAAGAACGTACACCTGGATAGAGGCTAAGGAAGTATCTACCAATGGGGCTCCGGTGGAGAATAACAAGGTCGCAAAGCACTCTTCATAGGAAGGGTCGAAGAACAAGAACAAGAATCATAACAGGTTTACCCCTTATAACAAAGGCCCGAATCATGGTTTGCTGGGGAGCCTGACGAAATCCCCAAGGGAAATTCTTGCCACAGAAAAGGCTGTGAAAGCCTTCGTGGCACCCCCTCGTATGACGGGAAAGGGCAAGAACAGGGATATGACTAAGTATTGCTACTTCCACGAAGACTTTGGCCATGACACAAACAGTTGCCGGGAGTTGAAGAAATAGATAGAAGAAGCAGTAAAGTCCGGACAGTTGACACACCTGGTAAAGGGAATAAAGAAAGGCAAGGAGAAGGTCACTGACACACAGTTGGGAAAAGATACCACTCCGCAAGAGGCTCCCATTCTAATGGTTCATAGAGACTCCTCCAACTTAAAAAGGAGGGCCTCCGAAAGAGAGATGCATGGAGTAGAAGAGATAACATTCCCTTCCGAAGCACTAAGGCCTCCCTCTAAAGATCCGGTAGTCATTAAGGTTGTAGTCTCAAACCTAGAGGTTGATAAAGTCTATATGGACTGTGGAAGTTCTTGTGAAATAATCTTCGAGCATTGCCTCATGAAGCTCAAGCCTTCGATTTGAGCCAAACAAGTGAAGCCAAAATTTCCTCTGGTAGGATTCTCAGGTGAGCGTTTATGGCCTCTAGGAAAAATACCTTTGGAAGTGACACTTGGAGAAGGGAGATTTGCAAGGACGGAGATCCTCAATTTTGTCATCGTAAGGTCCCAATCCCCCTATAATATGCTAATTGGAAGAACAGCCATGCAAACGATGGGCATTGTAGTCTCCACCGTGCATGCTACAGTCAAGTTCCAAACAGAACATGGCATTGGCACCATCTTCTCTAGCTACGATGAAGGAAGTGTACAGGGGGACCGACGAAGAGATGAACGACGTAACCAAGAATCCACGAGACACACAACGAAGCGTATGGGAGCTGAGGAACATATTGTGGTAAACAACTCCTATCCCGAATGAAGGCTAGTGATCGGAAAGCAACTTCCAACCATTTTCAAGAAAAGGTTGGAGAAGTTGCTCAAAGCATATGAAGATGTGTTCGCATGGAAATATTCGGACATGATAGGGGTTCCAAGGTCACTCACAATCGACAACAAGCCTTTTAGTATGGAACACAAGCTTAATGAGTCCAAACACATCGAGCCAACTAAGCAGAAGCCTCGCTATGTGACACCTGAACGAAGCATGGTAATTCGTAAGGAAGTTGATGAACTCACGGAAGCAGGCATACTCAGAAAGGTAGAAACCCCCCCCCCCATGGGTCACCAATCCAATTGCAACCCAACGAAGGGATGGAGAATGGAAGATACGGGTCAACTTCGAAGACCTCAACAAAGCTTGCCGAAAATAAAGTTACTTGTCGATAAGAAAGCAACGGTCATCATCTGAATTTCGTTGGGAATGTTTCCTCAGTACAGACAAAGGATGCCATCAGATACAGATAGCAGAAGAAGATGAAGAAAAAACGGCCTTTCACGTAGGTAAAAGTACCTACTGTTTCAGAAGAATGCCCGTCGGTTTAAGGAACACTGAGGCTACATACAACAGGCTGATAGAAAGGGCCTTCGGGAAACAGCTAGGGAGAAACCTGGGAGTTCATGAAGGATACTTGGTTACACAAAGCAAAACAAAAGAAGACCTCCTTTATGATGTCGAAGAAACCTTTGTACAGTTAAGGAGAATAAATCTAAAGCTAAATCCAAGAATGTGCTCCTTCGGCATTGAAAAAGAACGGTCGAATGAACATCCACCCACAGGACGAAGAGTTAGGGCCAAAGAGAGAATTACCTCGAAGGTGCATACGGAAAGATCACCAGGGAAGACTCAAGGTCTTGAAGGCAAGCTACAAGCACTAAGAGAATTTTTATCGAAGGGCGTCAACAAGCCCCCATCACCTTTCAAAGCTCGCAATGAAGGCATCAACGAAATATCCCATCAATGGAGCATGGAAGCCGAAACAACCTACAAACGGTGGAAGGATTGCATGGAAATCTTACCAACGATTACGGCTTCAGTCAGAAGTGAAATCTTGCTCCTAAACGTCGCAACATCCTTCGATAAAGTAGGCGCAATGCTCTTTGCGAAAGAAAGAAACGTACAGATACCAATATACTTTGTTAGTAAGGTTTTACCGGAAATGGAACGAAGCTATATAGAGTCAGAGAAGCTAGTCTTAGCTGTGGTTTATGCCACAAGGTGACTTCGAAGGTACTTCAAAGATCACCCCATCAGGGTACTCACCGATAAGCCAGTTGAATGGACATTCCTAAAGCCCGATAGGTCACAGAGAATGGTCAAATGGGCTACAGAATTGGAAGAGTACGATATAGAGTATGGGATAGATGGTCCTTTCGAAGGATATACCGATGAGCCTGCTGAAGTAGACGAATCAAATATGTCTTCCAACAAAAAGACCCTCGAAGCTAAACGAGAAGAAAAGCACCAAGTGGGTGACTTAGAGATGCGTATGACCCCGAACAATCAGAAAAAAGGCAAACGCCTCGTTGAACCTAGTTTCAAATCGGGGGTGGAGCAGCAAGCTTCAACAAAATGATCCAGGAGTAACAACCTGTTGCTCTCTAAGAATCAAAGTTCGTAGCAACCCTTAGGTAATATGCTACCTGTTTAAGTTTAAAGTATAATAAACGAAGGACCTTCTTACATCTACTTCGAGAAAAGTGAATGACACAGGCCGAAATCTACAGTAGCCGGGTCCACATGCTAGCAACCCTCCTACAAGCATATAAGTTTTAATGCAGGATTCGCAATTAGATGGTTTTTCATTCATGTATTGATTTCTTCTCACGATGGGAAAGAAACATTAATGGTAGGTGTCTTAGTTTTCATTTCTTAAAATGATGTAATCCTCCCTACCCAATTAATGATATGATATATTCCCTTGAAATCTCTTGTCTTGTTTTATACAACAAAGATTTTATCAACCAAGTATTTAAAGTTCAATGTTCGAAGAATATATCAAGATAACTTTATCTTGAAAAGCATTACATTCAATTCACATTAACTTTCCTAACAGTCTTAGGGTATTCAAAGCCCTCTGCACTAAAAGGATAAAGATGGAGTGGGTCGCGACCCTCCGTCAGCAGTCAAATTATATGACTGCCAAAACCCTTGGTTCAGTTTATGAAGGTATAACAACGTTTATCAATAACGTTAAGGGAAGAAACATATAATAGCAAAAGTGGGATACACTTCCCTCATTCATAAACTATGTTAACACATTAGCATAGAAAGTAGCTGCCACCAACATGATAATAAAGATTGTCTTGGCCGAAGCCTCAAAAACATAAAAGCATAAAAATTGTTCAGATGTAGGTCAAACCTACGAAGGACAAACTGTTAATTGTTTTAAAGGATACACACCACCCTTGGGGCCAAATACTGCAAACAGTGCAGCCTTCATGCTTTATGGGGGACTTAGGACTTCCCTGGGTAACTGGGGAGAGGGGTTTCTCAGGACTTGCCTTGGCAGGGGAGGAAGGTTCCTCAACATTAGTCTTGTCACCAGGAGAAGGAGGATGCTGATGAGACGAAAAGTGTTACGCTTTTAAGGGGTCATTTAAGCCTTAATTCATATAAATGTGATCAAATATTGCCCTAAATCGTTCCTTTTGTCATTTTAGGTACTTTTGAGAAGAATTCTGGAAAACATGCATATTTGGACGTTTTTGGAGCATAAAAGTGAAGAAAACGACAAAGTCTCAAAAGAAGCAGGAATTACTACCTGACGGCGTCAGAGTCACAACGTGACGCCGTCAGCAAACATTGACAAAGGAGTGGAAACCAATTTACAAATGACGGGCCAGAAAGATTTGGGAACTTTACACCTGACGCCGTCAGGTGTTATATGGTGTAGGCCGTCAAGTTATAATTAAAGAGTGACGACCCAGGAGAAAACAAAGAGTGACGGCGTCAGAAGTGGATCTAGGCCATCCGAGAAACCTAATGGCGGCGGGCTGACGGCGTCAGCCCCTATAACCTGACCCCGTCAGAATGTAAAATCTATATATAGTGTTCTATTTTTCATTCATTAAGTGTGGAACTTTGTGGAGAACTTTTGGCACCAAACCCTAGACGAATTTTTTGTACTTTTTAGGGTTTCCAACCCTTGGAACCCTCATGCTTAATTAAAGATAAGTCTTCACTTTAATTCAATCAATATGTCTATGTGTTGGTTGATTATCTCTTTTGCGTGTCTTTTAATTAACATGTATAGCTAAATTCTCTTTGTGTTTGCTTAGATCTAATGAAACCTAACTATTAATTATTGGTTAATTGATGTGTTGTTGTTTGTTGGGATGATTGTTCCATCAATGTTAGGCTCAAGAAAACTGGCCAACCTCCTTTATGGTAACGTGCTTGAACGTCTTGGGAAACATGTAACCAAGGCATACTAGGCTATTAAGGTAGTATTTAATGCATGACCCACTGTTTACAATCCCTATGGTTGTGCCGTGCATGGCATAGGAGGAGATAAGAGCTCATAGAATTGGAGAGATATGTATGCCACTCCATGAGTTATTAGGAATACACCCTTCATCCACACAAGTAACATACATATCAATTAACCGGTAAAAGATAGTTAGGGAGTAATGAAGTCTAAGTAAACACAACTTTTCTCCATATTGTTTTCACAACCACAATAGTTTAGATATTTTATTTTATTTGCAATTGTATTATCTTGGTTAGTTGCTAGCAATAATTCCTCCACTCCTTCAAAACCTTGAGATTACCTTGCTTTCTAAAAAAATATAAAAGTACAAAAAAGATTCTTTCACCTTAGACTATTAGAGTAGTCTTTTCTATCCTAACGAACACTCATTCCTGTGAGGAACGATCAATCCCCATTACTTCTGGTATGTCTTATATCAATACCTTTTATTCACCATTATTCAGACTATTATAGACCAAAACTAACGTTACAAATGCCAAAAAGATACGTTATTTTTTGTTTATGACTGTGCAGGTGAGGATATTGCAAAAACAACATGAAATCAACCTAAAAGCCTAAAACGAGCACAAGATGTGGAAAAGAGTTCTAAAGTCAAGCAAAAGATAGAATATACTTAAGAAAAGCCCGTGAAGACAAATTATTTCTCAAAGGCTCAAGAAAGTAAAAGAGACGCTTAATCAAAGCTCAAAGATGATTATGAAGTTAAACTTTCCAAATCCGAGCAAGTGATCACTTTTAAGCTTTTGAAGACCCTATGGAAAGCTCGTCAACACATCACCTCAAGTTACAAGGACTTAAGTTACATTTTTTAGAAAAGTTTAGTAGCTTTGTATCTTAAGTTTACGCTTAGTATTCACGAAATGTAAAAGACTAAGGGGTTAAGTGCACACAATGTAAAAAGGAGAGCCTCCTTGGCTCCCTTAAATACCACCCCTAGCCTTCATTTTTAAGGATTTAGTCTTAGTTTTATTTGAGTCATTAGTGTAAGTTTTTATGCAAGCTTTTATTTCATGTCTTAATAATCTTTTCCTAGCTTATTTTGCCTCTTCATCTTAATCTTTCTTTTACATCTTTCAATCTCTTTAAGCTTATTTTGTGTCTTATTAATCTTTACAAGCTTTTATAAACCCACCACCTTTGCATGAAACCTTTTAGTCGAATGGTTTTGTGAAATGGTTTAGGGCTTATTTTAGTGAGTCGTTAGCTTATTTTTAGGCTTATTTAGCTTTTTAAACTTGTTTACATAAAGTCTTTATTAGTTTCCACTAGTTTTTAATCTTTTGGTCATGTATAAAAAGTTCAAATCGTTTTTCTTCATGTTTTGAGAGTATTGCTTTTAGGGTTTTGCGAGTAGGTTTAATTTTTCTGCGAGTATGGAATTTTTTGTGATCTTGCGAGTATGAGTGTAAAGTCCTTGCGAGTATGGATCATTTTGGATTGCGAGTATGGTCTTTACCTTTCTTTGCGAGTATCAAGTTCTAAGTCATAGCGAGTATGGGTTTGATTTCCTTGCGAGTATGGAGTTTCTTTTGTGTTATTGCGAGTATGGATGTAATCTTATTGCGAGTATGACCTAGATTGCGAGTATCATTTTTTTTTCATTGTTGCTAGTATCATTTTTCTTCTTTTTGCGAGTAAGCAATTAGTGTTGCGAGTTACAACTTGGCAACGTTTTTCTTTGCGAGTATCGAGTGTTACGCTGCTCAAATTTTCCTTTAAGATTGCGAGTATGGTGTCATTAGTAGTTGTGAGTATGGGTTCACTTTCTTTTGCAAGTATCGTAGTTGAGTTGCGTGATTTTCATTTTTAGTTTACAAGTTCGTAGTTTCTTTTGTGTCGTGTCTAATTATTTCAAGTTCCTTTTGTTTATAAGCCGCGCTTGGCTTCTTTACCTCATCGTTCTATCGAGTGAGGCTTATTTCTATTTACTTCTAAACGTTACTCCGTCGAATTTTCTTTAAACCTTTTAGTTTTGTTTCAACTTAGTTAATTTCTTTTCTTTTTAGCTTAAGTTTAATTACATTAAATCTTTAAAACAATACTTTAGTTTAACTTTTCTTTTCATTAATTAAAATCAAAAACTCAAAAGCATTTTCTTTATTTCTTTCTTATTTCATTTCTTTTACATACCACTTAGATTTATGTTTTCTTTTATCGTTCAACTTATGTCTTTTAAACTCGTTCTTTATTTCATTTAAGTCTTTAACAAACATTCGTAGTATAACTAAAACCAAATCACATCTTTTAAACCCATTCATCTCACATAACTCACGAGTCGAGTGACAAGATCAATTCAACCCTCGTTGGGACAACGATCCGTGGTTCAAGCTTTCCCTAACTAGAAATCACTCATCACTTACCACTATCCTATACTACATCGGTCAGGTACACTGCCTCGTGGGGTTGTAAGCCTCTTGAGATCCCTCGAGAGGTAAAACCTGTTGTAAGGTCACAAAACCACGCATTAGATGCACAGTAGATTCCTTGTTCAATGGGGATGGAGGCTTCTCAGAAGTTTTCTTCACTGATGGAGGCTTGACAGGGGTACCTTTTTTGCTGGATGAAGGAGGCTGTGCCCTTCGAGGCTTCTTAGCAAGGAGCGCATCAACGGAAGTTGTCGGGTCTTTGGTTGCCTCATGGAGGAAGGGGTACTCTGCTGCAGCTAGAGCATTGCTGGCGTGGTCATACTCCCTCTCATGAGTAGAGCGGTAGTAAGGTACTTTTGATAGGTCCACCGACTTACCGGTTGCAGCAATCTCTTCAAGCTTTGTGCATTTCCCGTGATACATCACAGCGTTCATAAGTCTGCTATCACTTTCCCAACCTCATCATTATGGTACAACTCCATAGTGATATAGGGTACAACCTTCGACACAACCTCAGCTCTATCCTTCTTTAGGGCCTTGTGTTGACGCTTCAACCCATCCAGTTCTTCTCGGAGCTTGATCTCCTTCCCTTTGATCTTTGTTCTCTCCGACTCCAGACCCTCACACTTGGACTCCAGGGTAGCAATCTCCTCCTTGTATTCTCCCATCTTTGCCTCCTCTAAACGAAGCCTCTTACATTCAAGTAACTCTTTATAACGAGCTTTTTCCACCACTTTCTAATCCCGAGAGTCTTCTAAGACGTCCAAACCGAGTTAATTCTCCACATCTCGAGGAAATGAATAATAGCAACAACAACGGTGCACAAGCCAACGGGGATCCCAACGGAGGAGATCCCCAACCTCTTCATGATTTACGTCCAATGGAGGAACAACTCCAATCACCTTTCCAAGGTGTGAGGAGAGCCATCGTTATTCCCGATATTCAAGCAAATCATTTTGAAATCAATCATGGATTACTCAATCTCATTTCGGGCATATCCTTTCACGGGTTTGATCACGAAGACCCTCATGTTCACATTCGGAACATAACCGACATTGCTGAAACAATTAAGATCAACCAAGTACCTTATAATGTTGTCAAAATGAAATTGTTTCCCTTTTCTCTCAAAGGAGCTGCACGTACTTGGCTAGACAAAGAACCCCCCAATTCGATTNCAATCATGGATTACTCAATCTCATTTCGGGCATATCCTTTCACGGGTTTGATCACGAAGACCCTCATGTTCACATTCGGAACATAACCGACATTGCTGAAACAATTAAGATCAACCAAGTACCTTATAATGTTGTCAAAATGAAATTGTTTCCCTTTTCTCTCAAAGGAGCTGCACGTACTTGGCTAGACAAAGAACCCCCCAATTCGATTCATACTTGGGATGATTTGGCTAGCAAGTTCCTTAACCACTTCTGTCCAACTTCAAAAACCTCAAATCTTCGTACTCAAATCTTTCGTTTCCAACAAGCTTTCGATGAATCATTCAGCGAAGCTTGGGATCGTTTCAAAGAGTTACTTGAAAAGTGTCAGAATCACGGGTTTTCTGAATTACATCAAATCGACACGTTCTATAATGGTTTGAATCCCGTTGATCAAGATTCACTCAATTCTGCTGCTGGTAGTAATTTGTTATCTCGAAACACTCAAGATGCGTTCACGATCATTGAAAACAAAGCAAGAGTGTGAACTTCACGAAGCAAAACACAAGTGTCAAGTGCTAGTAACAAGGCTAACGACGAGGTTTTGTCATTAACCAAACAAAATTCTGATGCTATTGCTGCTCTTACAAAACAGATGGGACTTTTTATTCAACACAAGGAACAACCGTCTCAAACCGTCATTGCTATTAACCAAAGTTGCGAAACTTGTGGTGGTCCCCATGCATATTACGAATGTCCGACAACTGTTAACGTCTTTAACGAGCATGTGTACACTGCTAACATGGGTGGTAACGCTTACCAACCCCAAGGAGATCGAAATCTTCTCAGCTACCGTTCAACCAATTACCTTGGACCACCACCTAGTTTTCATAACCCGCCACCAAACCAAAATGTGCAAAATCGTGGTAATCAAGTCAATCAGAATCAAAATCGAGTTAATCAAGGTTTTCAGAATCAAAATCAAGGTTTTAACCAAAACAGGAACTTTCAAAGTAATCATGGAAATTTTGGAAATCAAGGTGCTAATTATGGAAACTTTAATCATGAGAATCAAAATTTTCAAAATCAAGGTCAAGGTTTCAACAACAATGCCCGTGGGCAAACTTTTAACCAAAACCAAGGTATTGTTCAAAATCAATCGAACACGGATGAGTTGTTGGCAGAATTACTTCGTCAAAATCAAAACAACCAAACCATCTTGCAAAGTCAGCAGACACAACTTAAAAGTCATGAAGAAACAACCAGAATATTGCTAAAGGAAATTTTTGACATGAAAAAGTCTTTAAATGATCGACCCTCGGGTTCGGGTACCACTTCTCTACCTAGCAACACGATCGCTGACCCGAGGGGCGATGTCAAGGCGATCACAACACGCAGTGGCGTTTCTTACGAAGGACCAACGGTTCCAACTGCCTCTTATTCTCCTCCTTCAAAGGTAGTGGACCGTGCAACCGAGGTGACAACGGATACGAGAATTCCTATTCACCAAGGAAGGACCGAAAATATCCAACCTCCGGTGGTTCAATCGACAAATGAAAATGCAAATGTTTCAAAAGGAAAAGAGAAAATTGTTTTTGAACAAGATGAACCAGTTAAAACTAATCTTCCATATCCTTTTCGTCTTAATGAGCAAAAACGTCAAGATAAAAATGACATAATGAAGGAAAAGTTCTTTAAGATGTTTCAAGACATTCGCTTTGATTTGAGTCTTGCTGATGCTGTTGTGTTAATGCCAAAGTTTTCATCAATGCTTAAAAACTTGTTGAATAATAAAGATAAATTGTATGAAATGTCAACTAAACCTTTGAATGCGAATTGCTCGGCGGTGCTCCTTAAAAAGCTTCCCGAAAAGCTTGAAGACCCAGGCAAGTTCTTAATTCCATGCAATTTTCCCGGAATGGTTCAATGTTTTGCCTTAGCCGATTTAGGTGCTAGCATTAGCCTTATGCCGTTTTCCGTCTGGCAGAAGTTGTCTTTACCCGCTTTGACTCCTACACGAATGACACTCGAGCTTGCCGACCGTTCTACCTCTCGTCCTAAAGGCATAGCCGAAGATGTCATCGTCAATGTGGGAAAATTTCACTTTCCGGCTGATTTTGTTGTCGTCGATTTTGATCCCGATCCGAGGGTTCCTCTCATTCTTGGACGAGGTTTCCTAAAGACGGGCCGTGCTTTGATTGATGTGTATGATGAAGAGATTACCTTGCGAGATGGTCATGAAGCCGTCACGTTTAACTTAGACCAAACAGCAAGATATTCCTCCACCGATGAACCCATGACCATAAACAAAATCGATGTCATTGATGAAATTTTTGATGAGTATTCTCAAGAGATACTCGGTTTTTCAAGTGGCAATCCCACTTCTTCTCTTTCTACCCCCACAAATAATTCTTCATCTTCACCCTCTATTGATGATTCTTATCCTTCTTCTCAACCTATAATTGCCGACTCTTCCCCTTCCTTCACTCCATTTGAAGGAGGTGATTTCTTTTTGGAAGAAGTCGATGATTTTCTTCTACCGATACATCTTCATTATCTGATAGTGATGATTCTTACTATGATCCGGAGGGAGACATTCTTACGCTTGAAAAAATTTTGAATGAAGATCCATTTTTACCTCTCCCTCCGAAGAAACTCTATGTTGAAGAAGTCAAAAAAGTCGAGCCATCTAACGAAAAGCCTCCAGAACTCGAGCTTAAGGATTTACCTCCTCATCTTGAATATGCATTATTGGAAGGAACCGACAAATTTCCAGTCATTATCTCTAAACACCTTCAAGATGAGGAGAAGAACCGTCTCGTTGATATGCTTAAGAAACACAAAGATGCTGTTGGGAATTATACTTTGAGTTGATATTGACAAATATGAAAGATGAAGGACTTATGGAGACAAAGGAAGAAACTTGCAAAGAAAGAAAAAGATTACTGCATATCTTTTTATTATTTAGAATATATCCTTTGTAACCCTAGTATCTCTATTATATAAAGAGATACAGGGAATTCATAATATGTGTGTCAAGATGTGAAAATACAGAAAAGTGTGTGTGGGAAACCTAGGCGTAGGGATTGGGAAAAACGCCTAGGGTTTGTGTTTTGTATAAGCCCCAAGAATCTTATGATCCCTGTTAGAGAGTAACCGTGCTATACTTGATCACATAGCATTGGGGCTTATTGTATTGTTAGAGTAGAGATGATGACGAAGAAACCTTGTAGCAATAATAAAGATGTTTTGTTTATTCCGCTGCGTACATGTTCTTTATCTTTATTATTGTTTAATCCCTAGATGAGGTCTAACAAACCTCGAGCTAAAACGATCTTAACATGTGGTATCAGAGCCAAGGGGCTCGTGATCGTGGGATTAAACAAGGTTTGGTTGGTCGAAAATATAAGAAAAATTCGTAACTATTCGTATTTTCGCAACTCACTGCAGGTCAGTTTTGTAACAGCGATTTCTCCTTCGTTAATTGTTGGATCGGGCTGAAATTTTTACTGGAGCTTCTCTATATATCAAGGAAGATTTCCACCGGAGGGATCTTTAATCTGAGTTTTTATGTGAAAGTTCTGGTGTGTCGAAAACTGCTGCAGACAAAGGTTTTGTAAGTCGAATTTTTATGATTTTTATGATATTCAACTTCATAAATTCGTGTTTATTTGAATTAATTCATTATGGAAGTTGGATATACTTTATTTGGTGCCTATAATTCATAAAATAAAGAAGTATTTGGATAGATTTATGATTGGTATTTAGGGTTTCAGAAGTTATCTGTGGCAATTAGGGTTTTCTTTAGCATGATTTTCATAAACATGGTTGCTGCTACTATTCACGCTTCAAATATCATGCATACTGAAAACCCTAGACATTAAAAACCCTAGACACATCTCTCTCTTACTTCTCAACACCGGAGAACATCTATTGTGAGTTGAAAAGAAAAAGAGCTGTGATACACATATGAAGGAGTAAGGTTACTGGTTGTTTATGTGAAGGTACTGGTAAGCATGAAAAAGC
Source organism: Artemisia annua (assembly GCA_014162995.1). NCBI lineage: Eukaryota > Viridiplantae > Streptophyta > Magnoliopsida > Asterales > Asteraceae > Artemisia > Artemisia annua. The sequence goes on from LBNU01034001.1 coordinate 52,728, forward strand.
TTTAATGGTACCAATTCGTTATGGTTTACTGGTTATTTGATGTTCCTAGAGAAGATGTTAAGGAGGTATGCTTACTGCTTTTCAGAATAACTCTACNATTGTGAATTAAGAATGGGTCAAAGACTGAAGAAGGAGAATTGTGGAATACCTCGTTTTTAGTAACGGCTCTTGTCTTAAAAGTAAGCTTATGATCAATGGGGATACATGAACTGAGTGGGAAGACGTTTAGAATGTTTAGATTTGGAACAAAGGTTGGTTCCAACACACGACACTGGATGAAAGACCAACAAGTAGTAGGGAGGTAATGGTTTGGCGTTTAGAGTTATTTGGTTCTTAACAGATTTTATGGCTCGTTCTTGTATTGATTTAAATTTGATTACGAAGGAGATTATTTACTCACGCTATTTGAAGGTGGAAGTGAAAGTTCTTAGATGCGTGTTTTTCTAATTATTTATAATCTTAAGGAAGATTTGCACCATATTTACGTTTAAAGATAGACTGTTTCGTATAAGCTTTTATGGTTGTGTGAAGAGAACAATTGTCAAAGTATCTATGTTTCAGTAGGGCAGGTGTATAGAGGAAGACCATAAAGTTAAACTAGGTCATTTAAGTGGAGGGATTCTACATTGATAGTCTTCCAGATGTTTCTATTGAGGGATATTGGAGGGGATTGGATATGATCATAGGGATTGCGGTCCTAACTTAGTATTTTGTTTTATAGTAAGTTTGGAGTCAACGTGTTAGTACAGAGAAGTAAGACGAGCAGAGAGTGGGTGGTGGTTATTCATATACTTCTTCATAACAAGATTGGTTGCTAGTCAGTTTGGCTTTTCAGTTCATCGGTGATCATTACATGGAAGGCTTACATTCGGAGGAGAATGGTTCACATATGGGTATTCAGGGGAAGCTTATTGAATTTAAATGTTTAAACATCTACATGCTGCATTCGAGGATAGAAAGGTGTTATTACAAGCTGCTAGTTTGAGTTATTAACTAACTACTAAGTTGTCTGATTTCTTGTTTGTTTCAAGTTCAGTCTTTTAGATGCGGAAAACTTAATGGTGGGTAATATTGAGACATGTGAAGGATGAATTGGAAGTATGATAGATGGTATCTGGGTTTGTGAAGGATCAAGGTTGCATTACATTTGTGACTCGTATTTGATGATGACAAAAGGGGAAGAAAGAGATAATTTAGAAGATTGCAACTTGAAGATCCTTGGTGAGTATAGCATGGTTTAGGGGAAGTTCGTTATCTGTTCATATACAGAGTATTATTCAGGGGAAGTTCGTGGCGTATTTTGGGTTTTGTCATATCACTAGGGGAAAGTGTTGGGAATTAATACTTTGAGTTGATATTGACAAAATATGAAAGATGAAGGCGTTGAATGGAGACAAAGGAAAACTTGCCAAGAAAGAAAAAGATTACTGCATATCATTTTGGTAATTATTAGAATATAGTCCTGTTATGTAACCCTAGTATGAGGCTCTATTTAATAAATAGAAGGATACAGGGAATTATGGATCAAGTGTGTCACACATGGAAAACATCTGCAGTAATATGTGTGGTAGCAGTCTAGGGCGTGTAAGTTTATGTAAACGCCAGAGACTAAGGTATAGAGGATGTTTGTGTTTAAGCCTCAAAGGAGCATAGATCGCCCTGTTAATTGTTGAGTAACTCAGTGCTATATTAGATCACATGAGCCATATGGGGCTTATTGTATTGTTAGAGTAGAGATGATGGACAAGAACCTTGTATCAATTAATAAAGATGTTTGTATTATTCGCTATGCGTACATGGTCTTTATCTTTATTAGTAGTGTTCTGAATACCTAAAGTGAGGTCAAAACAAACCTCGTAGCATAGAAACGATCTTACAGATGCCATCGCTTGGCGTATTTCCGACATCAAGGGCATAGACCCTCGTTTTTGCACCCACAAAATTTTACTCGAAAACGATGCTAAGCCGTCCATCCAACAACAAAGACGGGTTAACCCAAAAATCCATGATGTAATCAAGAATGAAGTTATCAAACTCCTCGACGCTGGGATGATTTACCCAATTTCTGATAGCTCGTGGGTTAGCCCGGTCCATTGTGTGCCAAAGAAGGGTGGAATGACTGTCGTGACGAATGATGATGATGAGCTTATTCCCACACGTCTCGTAACCGGTTGGAGAGTTTGCATCGATTATCGAAAGCTCAACGAAGCAACTCGAAAGGACCATTTTCCGCTCCCTTTCATGGATCAAATGATTGAACGACTTGCAGGAAATGAGTTTTATTGTTTTCTTGATGGTTTTTCTGGCTATTTTCAAATTCCCATTGATCCTCCCGATCAAGAGAAAACCACTTTTACTTGTCCCTACGGAACTTTTGCCTACTGTCGTATGCCCTTTGGCTTATGCAATGCCCCAGGCACGTTCCAGAGGTGTATGACCGCTATTTTTCAAAACATGATCGGGAAGACAATGGAGGTTTTTATGGATGATTTTTCTGTGTATGGTGATTCATTTTTGTCTTGTCTCTACCATTTAGAACAAATGCTCCAAAGGTGTGAAGACACTAACCTAGTTCTGAATTGGGAGAAGTGTCACTTTATGGTTAAAGAGGGTATAGTCCTCGGCCATAAAATCTCAAAAGCCAGGATTGAGGTGGATAGAGCCAAAGTCGATGTTATCGCAAAATTACCTCATCCCACGACCGTCAAGGGAATTCGAAGTTTCCTCGGTCATGCTGGCTTTTACAGACGTTTTATACAAGACTTTTCCAAAATAGCCCGACCATTGACTCACCTTTTCGAAAAGGAAGCCCCGTTCATCTTCACCAATGAGTGCATTGAAGCATTTAATACCCTTAAGAAGAAGTTGACGGAGGCTCCTATTTTAGTTGCCCCCGATTGGGATTTGCCCTTTGAATTAATGTGTGATGCTAGCGACTATGCAATCGGGGCAGTCCTGGGGCAACGAAAGGACAAATATTTTCGGCCTATACACTATGCAAGCAAAACTATGAACAGTGCCCAATTTCATTATACCACAACTGAAAAAGAGATGTTGGCAGTTATTTATGCTTTTGAAAAATTTCGACCATATCTTCTTTTAAAGAAATGCATAGTGTATACGGACCATTCAGCCCTAAAATACCTGATGACCAAAACTGATGCTAAACCAAGACTTATGCGCTGGGTTCTCCTTCTTCAAGAATTTAAAGTTGAAATTAGAGATAAAAAAGGATCGGAGAACCTAGCTGCTGACCATTTGTCCCGTCTTGAAAATCCTTACCAAGGCGTGCTCGAGAAAAAGGATATCAATGACTCATTTCCTCTCGAGGCCCTTGGGAGTGTGTCACTTGGTGATTCTAGTACCCCATGGTTTGCCGATTTTGCAAACTACCATGCGGGGAATTTTATAAGAAAAGGAATGTCGACCCAGACCAAAAAGAAATTTTTCAAAGATGTTAAACATTATTTTGGGAAGACCCTTATTTGTTCAAAGTTTGTGCCGACCAAATCATTCGGAGATGTGTCCATGGTAAAGAGGCCGAAGCTATTTTGATGGCATGCCACAATGGCCCCACAGGGGGACATCATGGTGCCAATCTTACTGCTAAAAAATTTTTTGACTCGGGTTTCTTCTGGCCTTCGATCTACCGCGATGCACAGGACCTGGTGAAGTCTTGTGACGCGTGCCAACGACAAGGAAAAATTTCGCAGCAGGATGAGATGCCTCAAAACTCCATCCAAGTTTGTGAAATCTTTGACGTTTAGGGGATCGATTTCATGGGACCATTTCCATCTTCTAAAGGAAACAAGTACATCCTCGTGGCGGTCGATTATCTTTCTAAATGGGTCGAAGCCAAAGCTCTTCCAACTAACGACGCCCGAGTGGTTGTAAAATTTTTGAAAAGTTTGTTTGCCAGATTCGGTACACCTCGAGCTATTATCAGTGACCGTGGAACTCATTTTTGTAATGACCAATTTTCAAAAGTTATGTCCAAATATGTGCATTTAGTCAAGTAAAAATGTCATCGTGTGACCGTTCAAAAATGACCATGTGTGACGAAAGGTCATTTTTGGCCTAGTGTTATATTTATTGATTTGATGATACAAAACAAGAAGAATGAAATATGAAGGGCTTGAAGTGACAAGAAGGAATTCTACAAAAGATGGGAAGGACTTGCTTGCAAAAGAAGTTTTATTTATTAGTCCTTCGTAGTATCTTGTAAACCCTAATCCTCTAGTATATAAAGAGGACATGGGTCATTAGTTTCATTGTACGTACAAGATGTAAACCTCAAAGGTGTGTGTGTGTGGAAACCTAGACGTAGGGAAAACGTCTAGGGTTAGTGGTTTATTAGTTTAGAGAGCATGTTCTACTTGATCAAGGTAGAACATGTTAATTATTTTGTTAATCGTTAGAGAAGGCAATGATTATAAAAAACCTTGTTCATGATAACGTTAATTCATTGTTTGAATATTCCGCTTTCGTTATTATGTGTTCCTAGATATAATATTAGACATCGTCTAAGAGCTACAACGAACTTCACAATAACCTTGAACCAATTATGATCATGGGTCGGTGGTCTTTGAATTTAATTGTAATTTGCTTGAGGTTTTTAGCTGCTCGAACATGCTATCAAGGACAGTGCTACTCGCTCTATACAAAGGTTTATTCTTTGTTATTGCAGGGTCTACTCACGAGCTGCTGAAGTGAATTCTATTACTTCTCAATCATTATATGCAACATGATTTATGACACTGATTGGTGGGATTTAATGATACATTGGTTGGTTTTGTACGGATTATTCGAAGGGGCTGTTGAAACTTTTGTTTCCATTGCTCATATATGTTACCACTGCTACCCTTCATGGTTTCCACTGCTAATGTATATCGTTTCCACAGCCAGTGCTTCGTTTCCACTGTTATGCTTAAAACGTTTCCACTGCTCCGTTGTTCGGTGAACATGGTTACAAAAGTGAGGGAAACCAAGATGACATTGTTCGATATCAGATAATATGTTTTTGATTCTCGGTTGGATAAAGACACACACATAAATATGTTTGATTTTTGGTTATTGGTTCTTTACGGTATTCAAAAGCTCGTATTACATGATTATTTATGAAGATGATTGTTTATCACCTATTTGATGATGATGTGGAGTTTCTTAGATGCGTGTTCTTATCATATCTTAAACGGCACCATTACGTTTAAAGATAACTTGTTCGTGCTTTATGGTTGTGACGACGACTTGTCAAAATCTAGTTTTCCTAAGTCAAGGGGTGGATGGATGAAGACCTAGTTAACTATCACTTTAAGGAGTTACATTGTAGTGCTCAATATCTCATTGAAGATGAGGGATTTTTGTCAAGGGATTGCGGTCTATTTTATGGTGATATAAGTTTGGAAGTTAGTGGATAGTGCAATAAAACGCAAGTTTGGTTATTCTACTTCTACATCAAGTCGTTATATTGTTTTCTTCATCTGTGATCATATCATCTGGAGCTTACATTCTTCAAATGGTTAACCATATGGGTTCAGAGGAAGCTTATTGATTAAATGTTTAACACATCTACATGCATCAATTCAAGGTAAAGGTTTTTACAAATGCTAGTTGTTAATTACTCCTGTGGTTTTGAATTCATACTGTTCAAGCCATTTATAGTGCAGGGAAACTTAATGGTGGGTGATTGAGACATTGGAAAGATGGGATTGGTCAGTTAATTGTAGTCCTCTCGTAATTCCCGTACGATTGTAATAAAATAAACATAAATATAAGGTATCGCTTATATTACATTACCATTTTACGAGTGACATTATATATATATATATATATATATATATATTATATATATATATATATATATATATATATATTATATATATTATATATATATATATATTATTATATATATACTAATATATATAATATATATATATATATATACTATATATATATATGACTTGTTATATAAATCACAACGGTAAATTAGTGATTATCTTTTGCCTAGAACGATCTTGCACACAAACCTAGATAGTTTTTTTCTAATTATCGCGAATATTTTATTTAAACTTATATATTTTATAATATACGTTTCGGTTTATTACGTATACTATTATATGTTTCCCAGCCTATGAAATTCCCCGAGATCGCTCACTAATATTATTGGAACGTAAACCCGACCCTTGAATTTTACTACGTGGCCCCCCGTGACCCATTGGACTTTAAAACCCAATTAAATAACCAAACGGACTCCTTATATGTTTTCTTTTCTTTTCTTGTTGGCCAGACACAACCCAAAGCCCACACCAGGCTTTAACAAGCCCAAACGCCCACTTAATTTTTTTCTTTCTTTCTTTTCTTCTTTGTCCCAGGCGCGACACCCCAAACCCCCCTTTATTTTTGCGATTCGACACACATCTGTAACACCCATACCGATAAAGGGTTAGAAGTACATACATTATGGTGACATATCAAGCAAACACAAGCATACAAATTAAGTAATACAAGGGAATCTCAAAGGTTACAAAGGACAAATCTTGATAGTACAAGGAACAAAAGAGAACAGCACATAAATACTAAGTCTGAAAATGTAATAGTTCCTCTCTATCCAAAATAGCTATCCAAGGGTGTATCTTCTAAGTCCAAAGTATCTCACCGCTCGATAACCCAGCTTCCTACTAAAACCTGCCGCAGAAAAGAAATGCGGCTGAGCTTAAAAAAGCCCAGTGAACAGATATATAAAACGAAGCAAAAGATAAGGAACAAAGAATATCATAAGGTGCATTGGGAATATCAAAGAGGTATATAAGGATGGATAAAAATAAGTTAAGGTTTAGTAATCAGCATTCTTACCATCGAGCCAAACAAAAAAAAACAAAGTTCTTCAGCATAGTAACCAGGAGTGATCACTCCCAAATATGTGAAAGGGTTATTAGCACACAGCACCAGTCACCAAACTAGATGTAGTTAGCAAATCAAATCAAAACAAAGGGACGTGTGGAACATCACTCGACCACACTACGGAGTCATGACATTTGTGCATCAATCCACGGTCATGTTTACCCTTCATGACTAGGAAAAGCTCGGGTATAATACTAACAGGTCAAAGGCAAACAAATTAGCAAAGTCTAATCAAATCAAAAGTATCTAAATCCCAGGTGCATAGCAAAGGTTCAGGTCAAAGTTTTACAAATGGCAGGGTTCATTAATCAGAGTTCAAATCAAAGGTTACTAGCATAAGTTCAATAGCAAAGGTTCATAGGCAAAGGTTCATTAAATGGATTTATATCCAAAAGGTTCACAAATAGGAGGAACATAGCAAAGGTTCACAAATCAAATGTTAATAACGCAAGAGTTCATGATGAAACACTGTGAGAAGGTCAGATATCTGTACCTTATGCAAGCAAAATACCAAACCACAGGAAGGCAAATGATATGGAAACTACTCCCTCTTCGCACGTGATCTACACGAACTAATATCAAGATTACTTATAGGGCTCGTTATTAAATCAAATTCTTATTTTAGGTTTCTTTTATTTTTAGAAACTTATTCATCTTTTAAAGGTTTCCCGAATTAGTAAGTTTCTATTAGTAATGTTTCTCGAAAAGAGTTTCTTTCTTCT
>LBNU01034002.1:0-20986 GCA_014162995.1 Artemisia annua
ATTGTAAAAGCATCAGAATACAATTCGGTTTCCTTTCAGGCTAAAACCAGGCATAAAATTACATCAGAAAAAACTCTGAGGACACACCTGGTAACTCTGTAGCCTCGAACGATTTTACCATAGTCTGCAACAACAGAAAAAGGCGAGGCATATGTTCAGTGATTGACTAAAATATCATCATTAGGAATATATAGGTAATACAAAGGAATTCTGGATTGACATATAAAGGAGAGTGAAGCACTTATCAATGCTATAAAACATCAATATTTTATCCACACATCTTATATTACTCGAAACCATCCTTGATAACATCATTCAACAACCAAATTATTAAAAATTTACTTAATAAACTAAGCAATAGTAACTAAGCTACACTTCTCGGGAGTTCCACGCCTCCACGGTCAATGTATGCAGTTAAAATTTAACTAACTGAACTAACTTTCATCAGTTCAGAGAAGGAAATGGCACAGTGACATAAAGTTGAACGTTTCTCAATAAGCCCTAACGAGATCTTCAGGGTAAACTCTCCACGGGGATAGAATTCTAATAGCATTAACCTCGTGATAGGGCATATCAATTAATGATCTGCTTCAGTTGGAACATAATGAGCCTAGCCATGGATTAGCTTAGTTATCATATACATTTAATTTGCCTATGTGTGCATGTCAGCTAACTTTTTCACCGGCAACAAATTGAAAAGCCAGCATCTAATCATAATGACAAACTTCCCTTTACTCATTTCCTACCTGGTCACAATATTATTATATGATATTATTATCTGACTGCCACGTTGCAAGAGTCCAAAGGAGCTTGAGCAGTTGAGCCCATATGGGAATTTAACTTAACTCCGATTTCATAAATGTCTCTACTATGTAATTGTAAACCTAATATCATATAATAATATTGATTTGGTAATTGTGGAATCACGATAATCGGCTCACAGTCTCACACCCACGTAAATCTTGTGTCTTAGTTTTTATTTTACATACCTATAGTCATCGTTTAAGTGTTATTTCTGTTTGATATACCCAACAATGATTGCAACCTAATTATGTTTTCAGAAATTTTTTATGCACTAACTAGAGATATCTTGCCACTTCATCAGCCACGGTATAGGGTCTAGAGTAACATAAAAAGGTTACACAAGCCATATATCCATAGTGTGCTAAGGAAGGAGGTGTCAAGATAAGTTATGATTATTGTTGCATATGTGATCGTACAGCAGGGAAAAGACAAACGCAAGTCTGCTCCTAAATCTTGTAATACAAATGATCATCCATGCACTTTAGAGAAGTTCCCTGATGTGACTTGTTCATAAGTCCCTACAAACATGGTTATCTAATTATCAAAGAACGACAGGGTAGAAATTTTAGGGTGCGTTTAGTTGGAAAAAAAATTCTCTTGTTTTCTATCTCTAGTTTTGTAAAAATTTAGAAGGGAAATTTATCTCCACAAAACACTTGAAAATATAGAAAACGCGTTTAGTTGATGTTTCCATTTTCTATTGTGAAGAAAAGGAGGGAGGGTTGTGGGTTACAAAGGAAAACAACTAAAATTTGTTTTGTAATTTTCCTTGTTAAGTTAGGAAATACTAATAGGGGATTTTGTGTTTTGCAAAACATTTTGTTGGAAAACGCTTATTTGAACGCGATCTATGTTTTCCTTGTTTTCTACAAAACATTTTGTGGAAAATAAGGGCGTTTTCCCCCAACTAAACGCAACCTTAACATTTTACTAAGCTTATTTCCTTGCTGAAAACTAAATAGACAATATGTAGTTATTCAACCTATTAATAGTGTGTAACATAAATGGCGGCATTAGCTACTTCGTCAATTGCTCTCACGGAATAGGTTGCAGACGCTAAGGGTGCGTTTAGTTGGAGAAAAAATTCTCTTGTTTTCTATCTCTAGTTTTGTAAAAATTTGGAAGGGAAATTTATCTTCACAAAACACTTAAAAATATAAAAAGCGCGTTTAGTTGATGTTTGTATTTTCTATTTTGAAGAAGGGGAGGGAGGGTTGTGGGTTACAAAGGAAAACAACTTAAATTTGTTTTGTAATTTTCCTTGTTAAGTTAGAAATAGGGGATTTTGTGTTTTGCAAAACATTTTTTTGGAAAGCGCTTATTTGAACGCGTTCTCTATTTTCCTTGTTTTCCACAAAACTTTTTTTGGAAAACAAGGGTGTTTTCCCCCAACTAAACGCACCCTAATTATTCCTTAGCTGTTTTATCACAGATCATTTATTAGTATGGAAGTGCTACTAGAATTATACAAAATGTGTGCTTATTAATGCCAATTACTTAACCACCGTAACCTCATTGCCTACTCAACAAAAACAGACACAAAACCCGTAAACTAATATCATTCAACTTAATAAATATTCCTGATAAACGCAAAACTAGCCGCGTGCGCACCTGCGTCTGGTAATTCCATATGCAAACCGTCCCGGTATATAAACTCGCCAAAACCCTGTAAATTTACACCAAAAGACGCGTTACAACTAACTAATACATAAATGATCGATTGGCTAACAATGTATAGTTATTACCATGGCTCGGTGGGATGCAGATCGACGGACTTTACGCGTTCGGACCTTTGCGCAAGTTTCCTCTGCCACAAAAACTCTTATATAATCAGCATAACTAAATACTAGTAAATAGTAATACCTTATTAACCTAAATAAATGAAATTAAATGAAATTAAAGTAAGAATTACAGTAGTACCTTGATCTCAAGTCTTAAAGGCTGAAATTAAATATAACAAAAGGATAAAATCAGTTAGTGTAATAACAGATCATCGTAATAATAATGATTAATAAAATTAAATGAAATTAGGTTACCATTGTTTAGGGGTGATTTGATTTAGGATCCGATCAGATGACCCGAATTGAATTGAAGAAAGGTTTTTATTTTATGCGGTTGAAGAAGAAAATAAAAAATTTGTGTGTGTTTTAGTCAAAAGTGTCTCTTTCTTTCGATTCCAGTTAAAAACAGTGTCTAATTTTTTTTTATTATTATTATTATTATTTATTTTATTTCTTTTGGATTCAGTTAAAACAAGTGGGAAGGCGCTCGCTGCGTTGCAGCGGGAATTTTTGAGGAATTTTTGCGATAATTATTTACGAATAACGTTTGGAGGGGGCTTCTCGTTGTAAGATCGTGTCGTATTTTGCCTACACGTGCTGCATTTGTTTATAAAACCGTATGTATATCAAAAGTATATTAATATTGGGCTTGTTTTGTTCGATATTGTTTTGTTCGTTATCGAGAGACCTTTTGTCAGTATTTTTTTTATTCAAGAAACCGGTAGGTATATATTAAATATTTGGCAAATAAAGTTTGTTATATAAAAAAGCAGTAAATATAAAAAAGTTTAGGGTGCGTTTTGTAATTTTTTTTTTTTTTTTTTATTAATATTTGAATAAAAAAAATAGTTCCTTATCCTAAAGTAGCTACAAAGGACACATGTAACTCATAAAATAATGTTTCATCCTGTCCGGTTCCAAATATTTAATTCGTGCAGCAATTTTGTATCCGGAGGTTACAAATATTTAATTGATCTACCCATTTTTTATTGAGGCCCAGAAACCAAAATCCCCCTCTATAGTATGTATTGTATGCATTTTTTTATTGTGGCACAAAGCCCTATTTCTTCATCTATAGTATGTATAGTTAATTTGAACTATTAGCTAAGGGCGCGTTTAGTAAGGAGGTTTTTCAGAAAATTTTTTCAAGAAAATCTAAGAAAATGGAAAACGCGTTCAAATTGAGTTTTTTCCAAAAGTTTTCTTGGAAAAATGGAGAAGCTGTTTTCCAAGTTTATAACTAAGTTTTGGAAAACTCCCTTTATGAGTTCTCCATAGGTTTTCCATTTTAAAAAACTTCGTCTAAACACGTTTTCAAGTGTTCTCTAGAGAAAGAATAGCTCCCCCATTCTCCAGAAAACTGAAAAATGAAAACTAGGAAAAATTTTCCATTACTAAACGCGCCCTAAGGGAAATGATTTGCACACTTCATTTTTTTATTGGGATACTTCTTCATATGCATTAAACTGTTGTATTGTTAATGTACACCGCTTTAACTGGTTGTATATATGACTGTCCCAATCAAAAAATGAAGTGCATCAATCACCGGTAGGGTACCCGCGTAATGCGACGACGGGTATTCTATTACTATATTTTGCGGCGAGCAAATTTTATTCAGTTACAACTTTTTTTTTTCTAATAATAACCATAACTTTAAGCAATAACCATGATACATAACTGAGACAAAAAGTGTTGCAAATGGTCCCGAAAGCCCAAATATGCAAAAAATACACTGAGACAAAAAGTGTTGCAAAAACAACATTAATGTTCCATTTTTTTGCAAAAAAGCCGCTGAGAGCTAACTTTCGTTAGTTTTCTCGGTAAGTGCAGTGAAATGACTAATATACCCTCGTCTTCTTCCCCATTTGAATTTCTTTTGAATTTGCAATTATTTTTAATCTTAAATGAAAAACATCAAGAACATCAAACCCATAAATGAATGTGTGAAAAAAAATAAAAAAAAAATAAATAAAAAACCTTTATCTCATCATACCAACATCAAATTATAATCATAAGAAATACATCATCTAATCAATCTACATTAACATGTTAAATTAATTTTTTGATTAATGATGCGCGTGATGTGTCGTTGCGGTTTAGCAGTGTTAATGCCTACTCAAGTTTTAAATTTATATTTAGCCGACTTATCAATAACACACACACTTAACGAGCAGTGTACCCGGTCAGTTTGTATATAACGAGCAGTGTGAAAAAAAAATTAAAAAAAAATAAAAATAAAAATAAAAAACCTTTATCTCATCATACCAACATCAAATTATAATCATAAGAAATACATCATCTAATCAATCTACATTAACATGTTAAATTAATTTTTTGATTAATGATGCGCGTGATGTGTCGTTGCGGTTTAGCAGTGTTAATGCCTACTCAAGTTTTAAATTTATATTTAGCCGACTTATCAATAACACACACACTTAACGAGCAGTGTAGCCGGTCAGTTTGTATATAATGGTAAGCAGAGTGTCGATCACTAAGAGTGGAACGTATTATCTAGTTATCCTAATAAGTGTTTTAATGTCCTAAGTTAGTTTTACAGCCTAATCTAACGAAAAGGGGTTCAGCCTGAGAGACTGGCATAGTTTGGTTATTAATTAAACAGTAAATTAAACTAATGAGCACGAATCAGCGAATAGCATACACGAACACAGATAGATTTAAAGACTATAAGAAGACATGTCCTGATAATTAAGCAGCTTGTCACTTATTTTATTGCTAGTTTTATATGTAGTGTATATTAGTTAAATCTTTCTCGTGGGTTTCATTATATCGGCGAGTAAACCTTTAATGATTACTTATGACTATCCTATTTATCCAACGGCATCGGATTAAATAGGCGAGGAAGGGGTATGGCGGCCCAAGCAGTGCTCAGCTAGACACAGAGGTTATCAATGCACTAATATATATTCACCAAAGACATCAAACATATAAACTTTAATTGATGGGAAAGCAATTTTAAGGCGGGCATATGATCTTGCGTACTCACATACTACCGGCCATATATCCTGATGAATTAAAACTTACTATTACAATAAAACAAAACTACTTGATGAATTGAATACATGCAGAACCTTCTTACAACTCTAATATCTTCGTTTGGGGTGTGTCTTGTGTTGCTTGTTTGTCTGAATTCGACTTCTTAGGGTTATGGTGCACACAAAATTCGTCTAGGTCTTGGGGTATTTATAGTTTCTGTCTGAGGGTTCGATGCGGCGCATGTAATTGGTAGATGCGGCGCATTGACTTAACTTCGCGTGGGGTCCAAGCTTATTATATTCTGGAATATTCGTACACCGCCTTTAGATGCGACATAACTTGAATCTTTATGCGGCGCATGTCCTTCAGTTGACTTGGATTAATTCTGGTGAAGTCTTGCTAGTGATACGCCGTATGTCAATTGTATAATGCGGCGTATCCGGAGTAGAACGAGCTTGATCTTCTTCTTTGACCAAAGTTTCATATGCGGCGCATGGTATAATTTCATGCGGCGCATTCTTCAAAGTCAGGCAATGGTCTTCGAATTCATCTAAGTATGGTATTGCGGCGTATCTGTTGAGTGAGATACGACGCATCTTTTGGGTTTTAGTAGACTTTTGACATCTTACTCATTTTGCTCCATAATTAGTCCAAAATCGCCAAGTTTCACCTTTTACCTGTTTTTACCTGAGAATCACTAAAGTAAACATTAAAGCACCGATTCTCATACATAATAAAGTAAAACAAGGTAAATAAATAGGATAAATAATGATGATAAAATGTACTTATTTGAGTTCATCAATTAGACCAATTAGAGAAGCACCACAATCCAATAAACACAATCTATACTACATATAATAGAGGAAGCACTCTCTCTACAAAAATTTCAGATTTACAAAAAATGATGCATGGTTTACAACGCTTTAAAGCTACCAATTTTCATAATTACAACAACCAAAGCATGGTGTACAACAAAAAATAGCATGCAACGAAATTCATACCACTTTGCTAAGAATTCTACATTAATGCTATTAAAAACACCCCTACACCCAAAATTACAAGCATTTAGGCACAATGTACAACCCTCCATTAAAACCAATGGCAGTCCTAAATCCTAACTACAAACGAAAAGAAGAGAAAGAACAGAAACAACAATATTCACCAATTAACAACCACCAAAACTAACAACAAATTCAATCTAATCCTAAATCCCTTCACCAAAATCAGCATACGACAACAACAACATCCATATCCTATCCTAAAACCCATCAATCAACGTCTTCTACAACATCATTGCTATCCGATCTCCTTACTACAACAAGACTCGAAACGTAATTAAAAGTCTTACGATCTCAACTTTATTTTTTCGTGGTATTCACAAGTTATATCAAACCATTGAAAGTCCAAAACCACGAAAAGATATACATCATCGATCTTTTTTTTTTGAAGCTTATGCTTCAATTAATATCCGAACATAAGATAAGAAAGATAACAAGTATGTTATTTTCATTTCTTGATTCGTTCGAAGCACACAAACTTAACAACAAATCAAAACGAAAAACAAAATGGCAATCACCTACCCGAGACCCATAGGATCTTGAAGCCGAAAAATAATTAAGAATATATTTGAAGGTTCGACTTTATTGGTGTTCGTGTGGTGGTGATGTTCGTATGATGTTGGAGGAGATCATTTTGATGTTCTTGTGGTGGTGATGGTTAACTGCTAAAGAGAGAAGATTGAGATGGGGGCGGAGCTTATTATGCAAGACGTATTAGGTTTAATCAAATGACTGGGCCACCAGGTTTGTGTGGGTTTAGGACTTGAGTTGGATTTCAGTGATGGGCCAAAAGTTATATCCAAAGTTGGTTTGATGGGCTGGAAGGCTAATGATGATTAAATAATTGCTAGTTGAATTTTTTGTTTATAGATAATGGTTATGGACGAAATTTTTTGGGGTTGGCATTTGTTCAACTTATTTTTCGTGGTATTCACAAGTTATATCAAACCATTGAAGGTCCAAAACCACGAAAATCGAAATTTATTGACGAAGGATGATTGTGATGAATGAAAGAATCAAGATTTTTTTGTGGTAACTTCTGTTAACAGGAAATAAAATCATATCACTGTCTTAACTAAAGTTATTTTTATTTATAAATTAATTGTTTAACAAAAGTATGGCCGCATAACATCACGTTGTCAGAAAATATAGTCACAGGGTACCCGCCGCCGCATCGCACGGGTACCCTGTAGTTATACATAACGGGGAAGAAATTGCCTAATCATATACAGTGTAAATATCAAGATAGCTAGTTTAGATAGATTCACCCATTTAATTTAATAAATGAACATTACAAACACTCAGTTCACTAACAAGAGTAAGCTTCCTTTGATGGGAACAATGCGAATATCCACAACTACCACCACAAACTTTTTACTCAATTTCCTTTACCATCTAATCAATCCACCACAAAGTATTGAAAACCATATAACTTAAGTTCCTATTTATCATCTAATAATATTTTTGAACTCTGGATGTTGCCATGTATCACACGACGTTGATCCTCCAAACCATAATGCATATAACTCAGTACACGTGCAACACCAAGATATATGCGCAATCTTCGTATCCAAGTGAGAGTGGTTGGGTCACTAAGGTGTTTATCCAGACTTCCATTCACCTCATACTTGGTTACCATGATGCCTTCATGCTTCTGATCGATGTCTACAAAATAAACATATGAAAATTTTTGAAAAAGTAAGAAAGTGAAAAAAATGTGAGTTAAAATAAAAAACGTGAATTAAAAAAAATACACGTGAATTTAAAAAAAAAACGTGATTTAAAAAAAAAAGTTCATTAAAAAAAAGTTCATAAAAAAAATACAAAAAAAAAACGAGAAAAAAAGTAAAAAGAAAAGAAAAGAAAAAAAAAAAAAGAAAAAAAAAAAGAAAGAGCAAAAGGAGAATAAAAAAAATAATAACGTGAATGGAAAAAAAAAATCAAAACAAGAAAAGAAAAAAAAATAAAAAAAAAGTGAATAAATAAGAAAAACAAAAAGACAAGAAAAAGACATGGACTTAGGTTGCATATTAAATCTTAGGTTAATCCCCACTATTAGATCAAATTAGATGGATGGTGTTTTCCCCAGTTTGCAACAAAAAATTACTACGTAGTTTATAGAACTTTTCTTACACACTTATAGATTGGGCTGAAGCCCATGTTTATTCCTTCCACCCCATACACATTGTTCTAAAGCCCATATCTCACTTGTTAAACCAACTGAAGTAGTTGGTTTCTTTTCACGTAAAAGCATCTTAATTATTAAAGTGGTAAGATATCAAATAACACCTTAGATGTTTTGGTTTTCATTATTACCAAATCATTAAGATTTTTGTTTACATGTTCATGTCCTGATGGGTTCTAAAGTTTAAAAATCGCTCGTACTCGTATGAAACGCCTTTTTTTTTTCTTTTAAAAAAAAAAAAAAAAACGTTAATATCGGCAGAGAAATGGCAAAGAAAAAAGACTATGATTGTTAAAAATGACCACAACATCTAGATGGTGGTTTCAACATCATGGAGAAAAAACAAAGAATAACTTCATAATGATTATAGATGTCATCAATATTGACAAAAATTTGTGGATATATGAGGACAATAGACAATCCTAATACATAAAGTGACAAAACTTTTACTATGCACAGAATGTATGGATGAATGAATTGATATTGACACCAATCCACTAATTCAATTAAGAAACATAAAACTAATCAAAGGGCAAAAAGATTAAAAGACCATCCCATTAATTACAAGAAAACACTAAGAAATAGAGAAGTTCAAATTCTACTTCGAGGAAGAACCTATACTTATTTTAGATTAATTTATTGACAAAATTATTTGTTAAACTTTTGGTTTATTTGCCACTACAAAGATACCAAACTTCACATTCGAATGAACTAACTATAACAATTTCTTTAACCAAATTTACGACATTGCCCTTAAGATATTTCCTTAAGAACTTCGACCTAAATATTATTCCAGATTTATAATACATTCACTCTCAGATTGTCACTTAACAACAACGAGATCAACTCAATCACAAAGGTAAGAATGTGTTCGCTTAAAAAGATTTAACGTGTTTTTACAGGAGTGAGATCGTCACATGTTAATTTCAACAATGTAAAATGCTAATCACATTAATATGATGAACAAATAAAATGGTTAACTCATAAGAGCATCTGCAATGGAAAATTTTATAAAGAATTGATGTTATTTATTAAGTCATTAAGATCGCTTCTTGCGTTGAGGTTTTTGACTTGAATCACCGAAGACTTGGTATTCATCAAGCGTCTGAAGCTTTATAAAGATCAAATGGTTATTGATTTTCTATCCAAACACGTAGTGTCACACCCTTCTTGTATTGTTAAAAAGCTCTTAAAATAGCTTTTTTGCATTAGAGAGTAAGTTTACAAAGATGAATTTTTATAAAAAAATTGATTACAAAACGAATGTGACAAATGCATCAAAGTCATTAAAGACTTGGCACATTGAAATGTAAAATACTAAATAGAGATTTTATTGATTGTGTTTTTTGTGATTTACATAATGAATATCATCTCTATTTATAATAAAACATATATTGGAGAATAAGCTAACTAACCCTAAACCTAATGGACTCAAACCCACAACCAGGTTTGGGCCATAATCTAATCGTCTAATACTCCNCAATGAAAATGGGTTCGTTTTTTAATCGATGGTGAATGTTCAAATTTGTTCGGCCAATTCAGTGTCCACGGTATTTGATTAATATTTAACATAAATTAGTCAAAGTCGATAAGACTTGCTGATATTGAAGTTAGCGAGCTACCTCAGTGAAGTTCAAGTCAGAAACTTCGTCAAGGAGCCGAATATAACTTGAATACATACTTTCTAGCTGATATGGAGTCAACTAGTATTTGAACTGAAGCTGAAATACACATGTTCATAAGGTCTTGACAATACCATGATGAACCTATTAACTCTCTGATCATCAAACAAAGCATAGCTCGAAAATATTTATGTAGATGTTTAGGCGGAACTTTTCAAGAATGCAAAAGAGCGAGATAAGTTGCATTTTGGATAAAGTCAAATCAAGTAGTGCTGGCACAGTTGGCATAGTTGTTCACTAAAACAAGTTGTCGTGTTTATAAAAATATAAGCATTTAATGAAAGATGTATTTTTTCACTAAACGAGACATGCAGAACCCGTGCTACGCACGGGCTAAGAATCTAATTGTTAATCGTGTATTCTTTCTGTATATTGGCGAGTGTATACTTAATTATTGTTTAATATGTTGTATGAAATGTTTTAACTTTCTTGTATAAAAATTTAAAAGTGTTTGATGTTGTTTTGGTTTTGTGATGTACTTTATATATGGGCTTTTGGTTATTAAGTTGTGATGACTTCGTTTCTTTTGGCCTATTACTTATTTGCATGATAAAAAAATGGCTTTGTTTCTTTTGGTCTATTACTTTGCCCTACAATACTTGTCCATTAGATGGTTTTTGCATGGCAATATGCAGCACACGGGGTCTATCCAATTGGTCATAGTTTAATGTGTGGTATATATTTTCTTTATTAAGTTTGTAACTTAAAGTTTGTGTAATAATGTATATATAATAATTCCACATAAACTGTATAAAAATCGTTACAAACCTTTTTAGCTTCATCTCATTTTATTGTACAACTAATTTCATTGAAAATTAACATTGAAGTCTAACTAATATTAATAAATTTTATCAATTAACTCAATTCTAAATAACTACCTAAATGAATATTAATTAATACAATATTAATAATTCCTAAAACCTTTATACTCCACTATTATGTCTTAAACTTAATTTTTTTAATTTACAAATGGGTTTGAGCAAAAATTATGTAATTTTTCTTTTATATTCATTATTCAAGTTACATGCTTACATAAACTAATCATGCTAAAAAGTATCATTTAACCATTTAAATGTTGTTTTACATACATGCTCGTGCACATTTTCTTTAATCAATTAGCACATGTGAGCTACATCAATAGAAAACACACATAAATTACTTGAATATGAAAATACATTAACATAATACATATATCTATATATATTGCATTAGGTTAAATCATCAATTAAACCGACTTTTAATTCTACACTAATTAGTAAATATCATGTGATAAATTCTGGCAAGTCTTGCACTTCCATCTCGATGTTGTATATACTTCACATTAAATGCACTGGTTTTATTTTTCGATAAAAGTTTGAACTTTTGCTTATGTTTAAAACTATGCGCGGTTTCTCACTAATGGTTTCTCACTAATGATTCAATTGCACACGATAAATTCATTCTAATATAGGAATGAATTAGGTTAAATCATTAATTATTCTTGCAACCTTTCGCAACCCTTGCACTTCATCTAACCGACTTTTAATTCTATACTAAATGCCATGTGATCAATTTGGGCAACCCTTGCACTTCATCTCCTTTCATGATTGTATAGTTATTATGAGGCTGCATTGAATTCCGAGCATTAGCTATCTTGTACTCTATGCAACTACTAAACGACTCCAACTTGTTTCTAACTCTAAAAACTCTATCATCATAACTCCACATTAAATTTAGGGACTGAATCTTACGAACCCGTGCGATGCACCGGCTGGGTCATTGGTTGAATTTCTACGTGTTTCGTACGTAATGTTTGTGCAGATGTTTATATACTTTTTATCAAATTTGCGTCAATGTTTGTAACTCAAGTTTATATATCGGAACATCTATCATTTAATACTAAATAACTCACGTAAACCATATATACTTTCGTATATCTTGATGTTAACATATTTTTGGTGGAAAGTAATTAAATATATCAATATAAGTCGAATAGTGCACACCATTCTTACCATTGTCATCCTCTATATTTATGTTAGTGAAAATAAAAATTCGTATTACATATCGTCTTCTTATTTACATAATTAGCAATATAGAATTTGTATTATAAATTATTCAATGATTTTTCCTTACAGTAGAATAAAGGTGAATTTGTATTATAAACAAATTTACATAGTTAGTAATAGAGATCCAAAACATACACAAAGAAACTAAATACATTCGACTGCTATAATAGCAAAACAAACAATGAAAATTAATTTTATATCCAAACTACTAACTAATTCAAGTATCAATACATCTGGGCCATCCATCACTTCTATCCTTTTTTACTTCATTAATTTTTTTTGCTTTCCTCATACTTAAGAAATCACCTCAATCATTCCATCTTAAACAATCTGAAGTGAAATACATGTCATAAGTTTACTTATGCATTCTTGGTCTCCTCAATCAACCAATGCTCGGATAACTGCAACAAAATATTACATGATAAGTATACCTTTCTATCAAACGTGCGAAGTATATAAGCTCCACATGTGTCATGCAAATCTCAATCATATTTATACGTGTTATACAGTGAAGTATGAATCATGCATAACTTATACACTTAATATGCTAAGATGTCAAGATGTTATATCATCAACTTTCCATACCTCACATTAGCCAGCACACAATACATGTATGCATATACTACATATCATCTTCTTCCTTCAACGTGCAAGCCAAACGTGCAAGCCAGCAAAAAAACCCTAAATACAAATAATATTATAATTTACATACAGGTGACATGTCTCCCCTATAATTATTTATACATTACCTAATAGCACATCTGTTATCAAGTTAAACAAATAATAGCACATCTGTTATCAAGTTAAACAAATATTATACCTGCATCACTATCGATTTTAAGAATGAGTTAGATAACAAATATATTGAATCAAAGTTACCTTAGCCCTTATGGTGAATGGAGATTGTTAGGTTTGTTTGGTGTTTGCCCAAATTGATCAAAGTTGTGGTCTATTTATAGATGCCCGATTCTTAATTGTTGTAATTACTACATGATGGTCCACATTCTTCTTCCATGTAACCTCTACAATTATAAGTGCCTCAATGAATACATGACCACTTCGCATGCCCCCCATAAACACACTTGCACTTGACATGGCTCAATAACTACATGGACACTTCACATGGACCCAATTGTAACTTAAGGACTCTTGATATGCAAAACATTTAAGGACTCCAACTCGTTTTTTACTCTACAACTTCATGGCTACAATTGTTGTCATAAATACTCCACATAAATATTGGGACTGAATCTTATATGTTTATAGATGTTTGACACGTCTCAACAACCCCACACGTGATATCCTCGTACCCACTATATAAAGAGAATGTTGGTCACAGTAATTGTTTACCACTTCAATATTTGTTGAAATCATTTAAAACTGCTATTTACTCTCTTTGAACTCGTCTTAGTCTTTGATCCCAACAGCGACCTCAAAGTTCACTTGCAAACTTCTTCCTTGTTTAAGTTTGCTTGATCAGATAGCATTTTTATTGTCATTCAATTTTGTGTTAACTCCGTATGACACTTTGTAATTTCTTAATTTATTCTAACAAGAATTATACATTACAAAATTCACAGTTATGATTGCATTTAAACCTTTTATACTTTGTTTCTTAAACAAGCTAAGGAATTGGGATGCATAAAATTTAATAAACAGAATCATAAAGAGTGGTAATGTACATTACATTTATGTGGTATATGAACAAGGGTAATTAAGTGATGGTCTTGTTTTCTAAAGTTTGAAACATGGTATACGTATTAGTTAATTATATGCGATTATGCATGCATGCACAAATGCGTGTGATATATTTCTTCATGAATTATGTTAATAAGACATGTAACTCATCGTTTAAATTTGCTAAGGAGGCGAAATTATCTAAATATCGCTACTTTTTAAATTGCACATACCACATATAGGAAACTTACTACTTTTCCTAGTGAGAAGTTATAACTCAGAATGAAGGCGGTACCAGTAATTCAAACTAACTACAGCTAATTAACATCATATGAATTTGTTGATAGTTTATGATGTAACGAATTCTTTTGTCCTGTTTGAATTGATAATGTTTCAGGTAGATGTATGTTTGCTAGTATAAAATACGTCAAAATGTGGTTATATATATTAACATACTACATGTGTACTCGTGCATAGCGACAAAAAGTTATAGTTGAGATATTGTGATGAAATGTTTCGTGTAACGTTTAGCAATTGATGTTGGTAATTCTTCATCATCATCATCTGAGATGACAACAACATCATATCAGTTCCACTTTAATAAATTTGAATTGAAATATGGATCAGGATTGAAAACAAGATTGTAATAAATTTGTAAAAAAGAAAAAAAAAATGGCAGACATAGGTAATTTTAGAAAAAGCATTAATTTTAGAAATAAAACTATGTTTAAGACAACTATTTCAAAAAAAAAATCAAAAATATTTTTATGTGGGAAAATAAATAAAAAATTAAAATGTAAGTTTTAAAGGGGCATTCAATTTTATGTTTTTAAAGATTAAGGAAATAACATTTGTGCATTATGTGTAGTAGAGATATATACACCTTCGATTGACATGTATAAAGATGATTTTTTTTAAAGCGACGCAAGATTTGTTAGAACATAAAAAAAAAAAAAAAAAAAAAAAAAAAAAAAAAAAAAAAAAAAAAAAAAAAAAAAACATTAAAGGCTGGGGTCCCAAAGGTGGGTAATAGAGACATCAAACAAGCAACAAAATAAAACAAAGAACACCAAAAACTAATGAACACTACAAACTTGTAGCCAGGATAAGCAAGACTTAAACAACCTTCTCATCAACCCCTTTCAAGTTACTGACACACCTGCTCTAGTCAAATCCTAAACGAGAGCGTCACTTTAAGATCCACAAGAGAGAAAGAACTTGAATTTCAGAGAAGATATCTTCATTCCTTATACTATCTTTTTTTATCACTTAATACGCGAACAACTTGGTTCCTCAATCTCCAAACAGCCCATAAGGCAACCAAACAAAGTCCATAAAAAGCTTGGACAACCCATTTATTTTCAAAAGTGCTATGAAGAGGAGCTAAAAGATCCATGACACTTTGAATAGTCGAAGGTATGCCAAACCCCACTGATCAAAACATTTAGCCCACAAGATTATTACCATGGATCAACAGCTAAACAAAACAGGATTCATGTCTTCCACCTCCTAATCACACAACAGACATTGCAATGAGTGGACGTCAATACCATATTTATCCAGGTTTGAAAGGTGTGGAATCCTATCATTAAAGACCCGCCAATTAAAAAATAATTACTTTCCGAAGCACCCAAGAGCTCCAAATGAGGGAACGACCCAAATAAGAGGATGAGTGGAGTTGCTTGTCTATAAGTTTTGAAAGACAGTTAACTGAAAATCCATCATTTGTATTTAAAGTCCATTTCTAGTCATCACTTTCACTTGTCTTTAAAGCTAGACCATTGATTAAGGATAGTAGTGAATGCAGCTTGCCCTCGAACATTCCTTGAGGTTGAACACACCAAGACCAACAACCTCCCATAACATCATTCTGAAGAACCCATCTATCACAAACACGACAATTTGGGTAAGAATCAATGGCGTATAAAGATGATTAATTAGAATAGATTCTAACTTCCATTATCCGAAATTATGATATAGCTTTTAAACCCATATACTAGTTATTTTATTGTAATAAGTTCTAAAACCTTTTGGCTTTTGCATAACAAAAATCGGCAAGATATTTTTGTCAAGAAAACTATAGATTTTATTCTAAGTTATCACATAGACACGTATTATTATGATCATGAGATATTTGCTACGTTCACTTATTTCTCAATCAACAATCATTGCTAGGCAAGTAGATATTGGTGAGATTCATTATCGATATGTAGGCTATGTTTGGCAAAATTAGCTGTGAGCAGTAGCAGTAAGCAGTAGCAGTGAGCAGTGAGTTGTAGCCACAGCTCACTGCTCACCGCTCACAGCTTCTTAAAAAAGCATTGGAAAAATGAGTTTTCCTAAAAAAAATAGCAAAGCTCACCGCTCTCTTGCCAAACGAACACTAAAAATCAAAAAGCTCATTGCTCACCGCTCATCGTCCCAAAAAGCTCCAAAAAGCTCTGCGCCAAACATAGCCGTAATCTACAAATATTTAATTTTTTTTTCCTTAACGGCCAAATGTAAGAATAACAAAAACTTCGATATACACGAATTACATAGGCTACAAAAATGCCTACTAAACTAAGGCTGGTGGACAAGGGAGTTATTATTTACTTAGTGAGGATCACCTCATGCATGAAAACCAAAACAGCCTCACCACTCACGCGTGAGTAAAGGCCAAAAAAGAGAAGAAAATGTGAGCCACTAGCCTTAAGTTACAATTGAGTGAAGTGGGCTTTTTTTTTTGGTTTTATTATTTTTTATTTTGTTTGTGAATGTGTGGAGTATTTAGTAAGATATTTATCATCAAACTTTGTTTTCAAAACTAAAAACCCTCTCATACAAAGCTAGATAATCACTCAACAACCAACTAACAACAAACCTTGACTTCAAAACTAATAACCTTCTAAAAAGCTCTTGAAAACTAGTTTATATAAAACAATCGAAGTCCAATAAAGGTAACTAGTTCCAGTATAAAGACAAAGATGTAGACAATGCTAACTTGATCACCTAAGTTATCATAGTGCTACAAATAATTACGAAATAAAATTACTCGTACATTATAGGGTAAAATGGCCCTACACAATGATGTTTCTTAGAAGTGGTATAGGATAGGCATTTGCCAACTTTCAATCTAGTACAACAAATGTGGCAAGCTTCGGTGGGAGTAGCAAAAGTGGAAGGTCAACTCTACACTACCATTGCACAATCCTCAAACTCAATCCAACTTCTTTTCAATTTTTAAATACTCTTTTGTTTATTAGATATTTCTATTTATGTATTTTATAAAAAGATAATTTTCTGAAAACATATATAACTTGACACTTTTTCGAGTTTTATGTATCTACTTTTTTGTTTTGCCGTTATAGCACAAAAGTTCTAAATTTGGACTTTTGTGTATATTAAAGTTTTGAATTCGGGCTTTTGTGTGTATTCTGGTTATAAACAATGACAATCTACCCTTTGTTGTTAATATAGTTGTAAAAGTAAAGTTTATGTAAAATGCTAGCAAATACACAAGTCTGAATTTAAAACTTTGGTGTTATAAAAGAGAAAAAAATAAATAAATAAATAAATAAAAAAAAAAAAAAAAAAAAAAAAGAAAAAAAAAAGTTAAATACACAAAATGTGATAATCTAGTTACATTTTTAGATAACTATCCCTTTTATAAACGATTAAGAAAATGATGTTTTCTTTTCTTAGAGTGCTAAGTGCAGTGGCGCACCAATAACCATTATTGGTGTGTCACCTTATCGTTTATCCAATAACATTACAATAACTAAAATACTTTCTTCAGTTACAATATTTGTTTGTGTTAAGTTATATGAGTTTTGGGTCTAGAAATTGTGGAAGCTACGCATAAGTCGTTGTGGTTTACACACTCCAAATTTTTTTCATCTTTTCGCAAAATGAAAAATATATTCGCGCGTGACATCTTCTTACCGTTTATCCTTTGTCGATCAAGTTTATTATGCTTAAATTTACGGTTGCATTTCTTATAGTTACAATTAAACAACGGAAAAATATAACATGACTCGTTCTTAGAAATAATACGGCAACAGTTAGCACATTAAACGGATACAACAATATAAGCTAATCGATTTTATAAACAAAGTTCCAAACTGATTGCACTACAACGAAACATCAAAAAAGCAACTGCCCAGAGTTTAAATAATTGTGAATTACACCAATTTCGACTAAGAAGTCATAAAAAGTGAAGTGAGCATTATGCCATTTAAATAAAATCGTAAGTAGAAGATCATTTGAAGAGAAGTATCATAAAGTTCATAAGTAAAAGATCATTTGGAGAATAAAATTCTAATATTAAATTTCGAGTTGATAAAGGTGCATTTGTTTTGTTGTATTCTACATATCAACACATTTAATTTATAAGTTGTATTGCACCTCTCAAAATCACCAAGTCACTATCATAATCACCATTCGCCATCACAATCTCTAGCCATTCATTCGCCGCGTCCCTCCCCCGCCTAGCAATAGTTAAAAACCCGTCGTCGTTTTGCAACAGTACCCCACTTGGAATCATTCCATTCAACGTGCATTCTCGACCATCGAACTAAAACATTTATGTTTTGACAACAAATATATTGGTCAAAAGTATTTGATCGAATCACTTTAGACTATGATACCCTAAGTAAACATGTGACATTGATACATACGTTTATGGACGTTATTCAGTTTTGATAATATGTTTCTACAAAATTTCAATTATGTTTTTGTTTTTTGTCATTACTTTATTGGATGACAATGGTGCTATGAATGTTAGGTTTCATATATATTGGTCGAAGAAAACATGGGAAAAGTTGACCATAGAGTGAAAAAAGGTCAAAATAGGCATAATGAGTAGTTAAAAGAAGGCGCCCTAGTATGAAGTATGAACCACGAGCATGAAAAGAAATGGCATATTCGAAAGAATAAACTTCCACTACAATGGAGTTATGAGTTGATGGTTCTCACCAAGAACTCATTGATGACAAATTACGCCAAGCCCAAGAGGCTAAAACCTAGCCATTAACAGTTTAACACCACTCAAATCATTGTTAGGCTAAAAAACAATTTTTTTTTGATTCATTTGTACATTAAATAAACATAAATATTGTTTTTGGTGTTAATTTAAGAGAGTTAAATCGTACTAATATTTTAGAAAAAAAAATGTAATGCCAATGCTTGAACATGAGAAGAAATTATCTGTCTTATTAGTTTCAAGATAAGACAATAACAATAAAATTAAAAATAAAATTAATTAATTCGATAATTTTCCATGTTAAAATGCTTGAATGAAATATAGTTGAATTCAACTTAAAGGCATTCAAAAGCATAAAAAATTTTTATGGGTAAAAGGTCAAGAGAGAAGAAGAAAAAAAAAAAAAAAAAAAAAAAAAAAAAAAAAAAAAAAAAAAAAAAAAAAAAAAAAAAAAAAAAAAAAAAAAAAAAACATAAAAATTTATTTACCTATACTACATATACATAAAGAAAAAACACATTTGTTTAAAACTTAAAAACTTAAAAAATACTGTAATAATTTGTTAACCTAAAATGCCCTTACATAAAAAAGTCAATTGAATTAAAATTTAACCTCTAAGTTTCTACACTTTTCACTTACACCACATATTGATAAAAAAGAATTGCACATACAAATTGACGGTAATATACACGGTCGCCATTATACGCAGGTAATCGTGTTTAATATATTTATAAAATATTAAATCACTAGTTTTTATAAATAAGGAGATTTTTATAGACCAAAAACTTCTTGTCCAATTGTTTAATTATCGAAATAAACAAGTTATTTATTTATTTATTTATTTATTATTATAACATTAAGTTGTTGGAATCTATGTCATGTGAAGATTTGATGTCTTGTTCCGTTAATATAACTCTTTACCACAATTTGCCTAGATCATTTTCATTAGAATTGACAAGCAACATTTTCCTTATAAAGTTATGGAAATAAAAATAGTTTAATGTCACTCCATTGGTAATTGTAGGGTGCAGAAAGCCAGAAACAATGTGTCTTGGAGTTAGAACACTTACAATTATTGATTGATTACATACCATTAAAAAAAAGGGAGATTGAAGTGGTGTTTGTTATGCAACTTTTAATATAAATGAATTGAATGATAGTAAATTTATTTGTTTGGTACATGGTTTAGGTTTTAAAATATACGTAGATGAGGGATTCAATGATACTAGTGGATACATATAGGTTTGACAGAAAACTTATAGAAAGTGTGAGTCACTCATGTCATTTAGGGTCCGTTTGGTTTATAAGCGGGGTTAGATTCAGATTTGGATTTGATATAAGATTTAGGGTCCGTTTGGTTTGTAGATGGGTTTAGGATAGGGGTGGAAACGAGCCGAGCTGCTCGTGAAAAGCTCAAGATCGGATCGGTAAAAAGCTCGAACGAGCCGAGCCTAAACGAGCTCGAGCCCGAGCTCGAGCCTAAGTTTGGGCTCATTTAATAATCGAGCTCGAGCCCGAGCTCTATACAAAAAGCTCGAGTAGGCTCGCGAGCCTAAACGAGCCCTAGAAATATATACGTATATATATTATCTATACGTATAAACGAGCTTAAAAGTTGTAAACGAGCTCGAGCCTTATGTAATTAACGAGCCGAGCTCTATTTGAACTTTGTTTTTTTTAAATGTCATATAAATTAATCGAGCCCGAGCCGAGCTCGAGCTTGTGAAAATTTTCACGAGCCGAGCTCGAGCTCAAAATATGAGGCTCGAAACGAGCTCGAGCCCGAGCTCGAGCTTT